>JAVCKT010021005.1:43665-54620 GCA_032273925.1 Rhynchotus rufescens
TAAATGGTGCTGTGACGGTGCTTTTTATATCATGTCTTGAACAATATGCCTTTTGCAGTGGCATAAGCCTGTGACACTAGGGCTCAGTCGACAGACTGTGAAGTACTTGAATATTAAAGATTCTACTAATTGTACTAATTTTTATGCTGAGTCACAAACTTCTGCAAGAATTAATCCTAAATATATGATATACTTTTATGAGAATGCTTACTGGTTTGGGTGATTTTTATCTTTCCGCAATAAGTTCTTCTGTTATTAATAAAGATTCTTCTATGGCTAATCTACTCTAGCAATCTGTCTGATACAACAGGACTATATAGAATGAAGGGGGGGATACAGGCAATGAGTCAGATGGTGCTGAAGATCTGATGCCTCCACTCTGCATTGTAGGACTTCACTTTAGAGCAGCCACAGCTGCGTCCTATCAGCAGGTGGGAGCACAGCAGGTGTGCTTCTGGACTGCACATTATGATTTTGTCTTAGCTAACCTGGAATCTAGCTTGTCCACTCAGATCCCGCTTCACAGTGCACACTGAAGTGTGGTAAGTGGAAGCAACTAAGAGACTCACTTCAAAAGCACACTGCTGATGCAAGCAAAACTGCTAATGGAGAAGCATCACTGCCTCCTTTTGCTTGTCTAAACTGATCTTCTCTTAGTAATGAATACAGGAAACACACAGTAGCGAGTGCTGTTTTTTTTTTCTTTTTTACTCAAATAATAAACAAGATAAATATTTTATAGCATTTAAATCATGAAGTGAAATATACTGAATGCAATATGACTAAAAAAGAACAGTATCACAGAAGCGTATAAACCAAAAAATATATATGTTGTAACTGTGATACTCAGAATATAGTATGCTAACAACACACTTATTCAGTCCACTTTTTCCTCTAACTCAAAGAGTCAGCAAAAATATCGCTACTAACTTGAATTATCTTTATGGTTTCCGTTTCTTTCAAATAAAACCAGTGCAAAATATTACCAAAGCAGTACAATGTGAAAATTGTGCCTAATCTTTTTAAGTCTGTGAAACTGGAAGATTCACGACTGTTGGTAATCCACATGTAATTTAATGAATTAATATTAGCTAATAACCATAATATGAACCAAGACTGCCCATTTCCTTTGCAGTATCTCAGGGGAACCACTGATTTTACAGAGCTTAAAAAATAACTTTCTTTCATACAGAGAAATTATAAGGGTGTCAAATCCTTTCCCATCTCCTCCTGAACAGCTGAATAAGACAAAAATAAATATTAGACTCCACTTCATAGAAATCAGTCAAAAACTATAAGAAAGCTTTGAAGGTAAAATTATATTAAAACTATTAAAAATTGAGAAATATATTATGTCTCTTGAATGAGCAAATAAAATGGAATAAAGTGTAAGGGAAACTTTGGCACTGAGATTAACAGGTCTTGATAAAACATGTCTTGGGCCCTGAGAAAGATGAGATGGTTCCTTTATATGTTCTAAGGTAAACCGACATACAGTTAGGTGTTCACAGTATATTTTTAATTTCATATAGAAACCACAACTATTTTTAACTCACTGAGCCTCCTTCTTTCATCTTTTGATTTATGCAAGTGCAAGCCTCAAGGACGTTCCAACATCTACCAGTGCTGGGCACGATCCGCATACTTCTGACCAGCATTTGGACAGTCAGGCTAGAACTAGAGTTCTTCCAACACTATAGACTACACTACTTTTTCTAAGAGTTAAATCTCCCTGATTTACATGACTATAAGCATCTTATACAGTGAAAAAAAAAGACACTGGAAGCATAAGATAGTTGATAATTATTCTGATAGAAGTTAGCAAAGTGTTTAAAGTCTTTCTTTTTACATTATTTCTACCACTAATACTCAGGTCAGATATTTCTCTCAGGGAAATACATAGCACTAGAGACAAAAGGACATATAGATTATACTGCAGAGATTTTCCAGCAGAAATTAGCAGGATGTTTATGTAAAGACAACTTATTGGACCAGAAAGAAGCACTCACTGATTTCAGGACCTCCAAATATGTTGTCCACACAATTCATTTAAAAAAAAAAAAAAAAGAAAACTAAAAATAGACATCTTTCCATGCGTCCTGTTTTATTAAATGATTAATTAAATGAGACAAGGAACTATGAGAAGTCCACTGTAATATTTAAAGAACAATGCTACAAGGATGAAATTCAGTAGAACAATTTCAATAAGGCAGTAATAGATATGAAAGCACTTTTACACTGTGACATAGGAACATTACTAAATACATAAAGAATGCCTGATAGGAATAGATATTTTTGTCAAACGGTACACATATAAGAAAGAAAAAAAAAATATAGACAGGATAGTGTGCTATCAGTCTGCACAAAATGTGTACAGTCTAAAGCTTTAAAACATATGTGGTTTAATATTTTGAAAGCAAATGAAAGATTTCTTCTCTCTTCTTTCTAAAGACAAATGGACTTGTCCTACCATAGGTGTCAAATAGATCTGTACTTATGAGTTTCAACCAACTTGTTATCCATAAAAGCATGGGAAGGGGAAGAGGAAGGGGAAGGGGAAGGGGAAGGGGAAGGGGAAGGGGAAGGGGAAGGGGAAGGGGAAGGAGAAGGGGAAGGGGAAGGAGAAGGGGAAGGAGAAGGGGAAGGGGAAGGAGTCCCTGCTCTTGGGTCTTGGTTTCTCATTTACAGAATAACGGCTGCTCTGTCTTCATAATAAAGAACAATAGTTTGTCATGCTATGTTTGGCATGTTATTTAGTATCTCCAGTATCTCCATATTTTGATTCTCTTTTTATTTTTCATGAATTCTCTATTGCCTCTTGTCTTCTAAAACTCAGGGCAAAAGCTGTGCTTGCTAGCACAGTGGGGATTTGATTTATGAGTGGACTTCTTTGGCAGTAGAATAATGCAAATACTGATAACTCTTGGTAGCCTCAGCTTTACAATTTTGTATTTCCAACATCATTAATCTGCAGCTGTAAGACTAGGAGACAGCCATATAATATACAGATAATGAGTGACAGCCAATGGAAAATAATAGAGGACTAAAAACAAGCTCAGCAGATGAAAAGCAGAAGGAACTCTTGAATTAAAAAAAATAGTCAGCTGAAGTGAGATTGGCTTGACTAACATAAAAATTGTAAATCTCCTCATGCTCTCATGAAAAGAATGCATTTTCTGATAGCCAGTCAAGCATGCAGGAGACTTGCATCTACATATTGTTGCAAAACTAGCTTTTACTCTTGCTTTTCTATTTTGCCATGAGATCCCAAAAAATGTAGTTTTAGATAATGCCCAAAAGAAATTCAGAGCAGAGCACTGCAGGTAGAGCCTCTTGGTCTGCTGAAATACAGAACTGGTATTACAAGATTATATGAAGAGCATAGCTGTGCCATTGAATAAAATGCTGTGATGAGGGCTACTTAATTTACAGGGGTTGTCATCACCTTCACTAACCTCCCTCTTTTGTAATGCCACATGTTAAGGATCAATGTTCTGCATTATATTAAAAGATCAAAAAGCTACATGTCCTGGTTCAGTATCCAGCCATAAGTCTCTTGACTCTATTATCACTTTTAATAATGAAATTACACATAAATTGTCTTTTAGTGCTTGAGCATGTGAAACTGTCATCACTTTAAATCCCTTGCATAAAACCTATTCCTGTATTCATTCAACTATGAGTAGGAAGGCAAGTTCCTATAAAGAAGAAAAGAAGAAATTAGACCATAGCTGCACAGGCTAATGAAACATAGCATGGTAAAAAAAAAAAAAAAAAAAAAAAAGGTAAATCTTGGGTTATCCCTTCCATTTATTCTTCCTGTGTGCCTTAAATCTCAGTTCTCCCCAGAGACATCTTAAGACTTATATGCTAAATAGGAAGCATTCAGACTCAATCAACTGTCAGTTATTCAGGGTAATCCACATACAGTAAAAGGTAGAATAACATGAAATCCACAGAGACTGTAATGAAGAAAAGTCTCTGGTACCAGTGACTGTGCAATACCAGCTGAAACAGTAAATTCACATCACTTTTTTGCACAAACCATTGAGATGTTCCCTCACCAAACCTGCTTAAATCCACAGAGCAGTTAAGGAGGGCCTGACTGTCTTGTTCATCCATTTATTTCATTTGCAGCACTCAGGATGGAGTATTATTGATAGGAATGGCATGTCCTATTTTACTTAAAAGATTAACTGTTATCAATTTTCATAGCACAGAATCATAGTTCTTGAGTGGAATAAATATCATAAATACAAGAGATTTGCTTCTGCAGTGTCAAAAACATCATTGTGGGAGTACATAAAAACAACAGTTCTTGGCAAATTATGATAAAAGTAAAAATAAAATAAATAGAAACAGAAAAAAAACAGATTTAAAACATGAAGCTTTCTTCTCCAAGTTATCATGCTATTTGCTTTTTCTATATAATGCCCATAAAGACAGACTAGGACTTTAAAAAAATTATTTGGACAAAAATATAAAATATTTCTGTGCAGAGTTAAAACTACTCTCAGTGCAGCGGGTGCTTAAGACGGAGGCAATGTGAGCAAACACGGGGTGACAGCAATAGAGAGACTCCTGGGTATGGCTCTGGGCACAGAAATCAAGTCTCCCTATCTTCCCACACAGCCAGAGCTCTCTGGAGACTCACCCAGGACGCCTACCTGGCCTCCCGCGCCGTTACCTATAAATGAGCCAACCTAGCCTCTTTCACCTACATTTGAGCTTCACAGCTCCTCTCCATTTCCCAAAACGTCAGTAAAACTGCTGTACTGCAGCTGCTGAGGAGATGAAAAGCTGTTTGGATTTATTTTTATTCAGTGATCCTTAGCGCTTTCAGTCACAGGTGACATTCCCTCCGTTTTGCAGTCACTGATACTCCACCACATTGGTCAGAGTTTGACTCCGCGGCCAGCACTTCCACAGTATTCACTGCTTTAAAGTATTTTAGCAAAGACACTTATTATCCGAGGCAGTCAAAAAGTCGCCAGCCACATCTGAAAGCAACAGGCAATGATCCAGAAAAAGATCTCAGCTTCTCACCATGCCAGTATGACTTGGTTTAAGGTTACACAATAGACAGGTATTGTATGAGAATAATTCCGTCACCCCTTTGGCACATTCACTGACCTCTTTAAAAAAAGTTTGTCATCTTGCTGCTGGTAAAGCCCTTTTCCCACTCTGCCTCAGTGCAAATCTGCAAAATTTCTCACATCCACTGACTTCCTAGGCAACACCTCACTGCATTGTTTATGCTTCTTTCTTGCTGTAAAATTTAGAACATAATGATGCAAACCCTACATTTTAATGCACTTTGGCACTTGTTTAAAAATTGTGTCCAGTAGGTCTTACTAGAAAGTACAATGGGGCTGGAAGGCAAGGATTCAGAATTCTGACAAACTGTATGCACTCCTTTATTTTTTTTTTCATTTGAATTATAGATGTAGAATATATAGATTAGAATTTATGTCTTCCTTCCCCACACAAGCATTACAAACAGTGATTACACACAGGGCACCTTAGAAGTTTGAAGTAGGATTTTTGGGCGTTACTGCTGAACCTCTGGAATTTGCATATCAAATTTTTGTCTTTCTGTTCATTTAAGTTCATTATATTTCTCTTTTATTTTCAGTCTTTCAAATCTTAGTGAGGTTTCAGTAAAGAACAAAGTTGAATTTGGTTGACAGACTGTGTGAAACTTTTCTTGTCTTCAAGTATCCCTAAATCTAGAGCCCTGGAAAAGAGGGCTTGATCTGAATGTAAACAGTGAAGCCATCTATCCATAAGGATGCTCACATGGATTCCACAGCCCTGTTTCACCACTTCATCTTTTATTTGTTTGTCTTTTGAAGAAAAAAGATGTCTGGCAGATATTTTTGCCTTATTACAACACTTTTGATGAGACTGATATTCTTACAGCAGAACTGTAAGTTCATATAACTTCTAAAACTAAAAAAAAAAAAAAGTTATATGCTTTTTATAATTTTTATTTTATATACATTTAAACTTTGGTCACCTACACAGCTTTAACTGTGCCCCTTTCTGCAGGTACAGACTTTAATTATGTGATTTCATACAAGTTATCATATATTCCCTGTAACGACATGCCCTTTTTTTCCTAATTTTAAATATGTATTGAATCATTTTAAACCATGTTGTATTGTTATTTTTATGTCAAACAGACTCCATTAAACTCATTTATATGGAAAATACACAATAAAGCATTTTAAACAACATAGTAGAGTTGGCAAACCAGAGCAATGGTAAATATTTTTCAGAAAGCAGAAGATGTCTTTGCTTCCAAGTAAATTAGCATAATGGTAAACTGACTCATCTCCCAAATGGGAGTTCCTCTCTGGCCAGGTAAGTGGACAAAATACTTAAATGCTTCATCCTTTCAAATGAACCTAACATATGTTAGGCCAATAAATAGAAAGAAAGTGTATATGATTCAGTCTGCGGTCTGATTATATGCCAAGCCTTTCCCAGGAGACATTCAGAATTAGTCAGGATTGAATCCTTGATGACTAAGATGTACACCATGGAGAGAAAAGATTTACATTAAAAAACAAAACAAACAAACAAACAAAACCCTCAGTCACTTTTGACTCCTGTTAATGTAAAACTAATGGAACTGCTCCAGAGCTTTCTCCAGTGTATTAAGAGAAACAGGTCCCTGCCATGTAAAGATAAATAAGTAAATTAAAATATGTATTTTTAAATAAATCTGAAAACAGATTATTATCAAGAATATAAAAAGGAACACTGCTAAAAATCTCAAGTATCTAAAGTCTTGCCTTGCTAAAAAAATAGGATAAATTACTTTTTGAAAAATTAAGGACAAGCCTATGCTTACTGAGGTGAAGGGAACCCTTTTATATAATTTAAAAGGACCAGGATTTTTCCCTATATGACGTGCAATTAAAGTGTCAAAATGCACACACCCAGGAGGACAGAGTTAATGCAGGGCATGGAATTAACATTGGTATTTCATGTCTTCTGCATAATTTGCCTTGTAACCCTAACATTTTACAAATGCTGCCTTCCAAACAGAATTGCCTAGGGCTTTATAAGTAGAATAATGGTGGGGAAAAGATATCCCATAGCGCAGCTCCATTTGGCTGAATGTTATTGAAGTGTTTTTATCTTGCAGCCCTTAAAAATCTGGAGGAAGGTTCTTACTTCCTGCATGTGTACAGTAAGATTGGCACCCTGCGAGGCATCCTGAATATAGGGTAGTGAAGGAGTGACCTCCCCAGGAGCAGAGCACTCTGCAGCATATGAAACGGAGTCTGGTTGCTGTTTCCACTTCACTTGATGAGAGCAGTGAGTTAAGCCAGCTTTTTCCTTGCCGTAGCTTCCTCCTCAAGGGAAGAAAAAAAAAAAAAAAAAGAAGACATCTTCCTATTCCTATCCAGATTTCGATCTTCTCAGTCCCTACCTGCCAGCAAACGATTTGAAACAAGGACAGTAATATTTCTAAAAGTAGAAGAGGAGGGGGAGAGTGACTGCTGCTCACTTCAGACTGGTGCTACACATAATAAGTTAACATACAGAAAGAAAATCACTTCTTCACCTCTTTGCTCCCCTGTGTGGGAATGCGGCTTCGGTCATGATTGCGCCTCAGGAGCCCCGTAGTCAAAAGCCTTTCTGGTGTGAAGGTTAGGAACTGGGCACATCTTATCTTATAAGATGCTCAGCAAGGGATCTGTTTCCAGGAAGACAGACTTCCTTTTGCAAGTGCAAATTTATGTCTGCTTTTCCTACAAAATGAATTGCTGGTACAAATGTGTGCTCGAGCCAATAACTCACACTGCGGATATAAAAAGCAGGATGGGCACGTGCTGGTTCAGAAAAAGGGGCTGCTTTTCAGAAGGTATCTGCTTATAGACTCTAAACTCTTTTCCTCTGCAAAGGACAAGAAAGAGCAGGCCGTGAAGCTAAAAATACTTGCAAATATCATGTGCTCTACACTACCAGAGCATTTTTGGCCATAATATGGTAATGTAATGCAGTGTTTTAGAGTTGCTTGATAACAAAACTAGTCTTCAGTCAGGTACTTAAAGACATTTCTTTTCCAGGAGAGAAATTCTGAATTGTAAGCCATACCTTCCTTTTAATACTAAGCAAAAAAAATAAATAAATAAAATCAAAGCACAAGAGCAGCTCCAAAATGAAAATAATTTTGCTAGAAGAATAAAGTAGTAACAATGAGAGGTCAAAATGGGAAGTACTTAACGTTAATACAACCTTAAGATTAACAAAAATATTCAGAATTTGTGATAACATGCCATTTCTCACCCAAGCCAATTCTTAGTTATGTAAAGTACTAGCCCCAGTTCAGAAAAGGACCTAAACATAGCAGTAGCTTTAAGGCTAACTGCAGTTCCCCATTTAACTTGATTAAGATTATTCAGTTGTCATGATCATGTTTTGAATGCTAAACCATGTAAATGCAAGCATCAGGATTTTTGTTTCGATGAGATGGACCTCATAAGCCAAAATTCACTGCACTCCTGAAGCAGTGCATTTCAGATTTCCTCATCTCCTCGCTTGTAAGCATTCCATTTTGCCAAGAGCTGCCCCTCCTTCATTTTCTATAATTTGCAATATTTTAATGAGAAACTGTTTTTGTTGATTCTCCTATTACACAGAGCATTTCTTTCAATGAGATGATTGCACATAAATGTTACACAGAAACGCAAGAGGGTTTTTTTTCCCCCGCTTTTTTTTTTTTCTTCAAAATTCCTGAAGGAAGCGTATCACTCAGCAGCACATCACAGCGAAGGGGCTGAGGGCTGGATTCGCAGCTGTGCGATGTGTGCTGCACGTGCAGCAACAGGCATCATGATGGAGCCATGGGGGATGCCCTGATGTCAGGGCTTGCTCCGTGCTGGCCTGCTGCCCGCTGCCAAGGGCAGGTAAAGCCACAGGGCTGAGCAAAGCACGGAGGGCAGCGAGGCCCCTAAGGTGCTGATCTGCCAGCCAGGCAACATCAAAGCAGAGCGGCAATGCAGGCATGCCCTCTTTTTCACTTGTCACACCCCCAGATGCCAATTTTTTCCTCTCTCAACTTCAGCTGTACTGATCCTTAGAGAGCAAGGGCCAAAATACAGAGCTTCGATGTCCTAGGATTGGCTTTTAGTTCTTATAAAGGGTTATTCATCCCTGTTTCTCTACTGCTCCATAATAAAAGACATCTAATACCAGTTAAAATATTTCATTTGTACCAGTAGTGGTAAATTACCTCAGTTATTGTATTCCTTTAAAGAAGCATGCTAAAATATAATGCTCTTAAAGAGGACTGCAAGAGGAATCAGGAATGTAGTGTGTGGCTGCTTTGAAGTGCTAAGCCTTTGCCCCTTTCAAAATATGTGTATTTTCTTTTTCAAAATTTTCTTTCGTCCCATCCAGACTTACTTCAACCACACTGACAAAATCGCACATTTCAGGTCATACCAGATAAACAAACATCAAAAAGCAAGTATCTGAAACTTTAAAAGTTTGGTTAAATTCCCTACCTTTCCTACATAGAGTGGGTCTGTACCCATGTATTCCTCCAGCACAAAGAATTGGTTCCACACCCAGCTCCGTTTGGTTCTCGTCCTCCCTGATTGAAAGTAGGGCTTTGACCTGGACCTTGAGAGCTCTGCTTGATTCATCCCAGAAAGACACAGGAAAAGAGCTATTATCTGCAAAAAGTGGCAGAACTCCACTTTGCCCAACTTCATCTTTTTTTTCCCCTGTGTAAGGAAAAAAAAAACCTTCACACAAGCTGGCACAATTCCACTTGTCTCAGTAGCTTTCGCCTCTGGAAGTGTCAGCTGGGAGTCCAGAGATAAGAATTTGTAGAGTAGTCAATTGGAAGAGGTCACCACTGCTGAATGGCCTTCACCAAAAAAATGGTATAGTAGGTACCTATCAGGGAAAAAGACAAGAACTGTTGTTAGGACTTCAAAAAAAATGTAAATTATTTGCAGCTTTTACATATTATATCAAAACTTTTAGTTAGGATTTTTCTCACCATTGTTAATAGTATCAGCAGACTTGAGTTTATACAGTATCTTTCTGAGAGCTTAGACTGGATTCCTTATGTTTTACTACCACTGCTGATAGATCTGCATTTATAGTTACACAGAGTTTTCTAGTGACTATTCTCTTGCAGTGCAGTTTCACAAGACAAATACTGAATTTTACTCTCTTTGAAATTACCAGAACAAGGGGAATTATTTTAGGTTTATTTGCTTTCATTTGACCTCTGCTGTCTTCTACAGTCTATTCTACTTGCTGCTACTATGACATAATTACAAACTGGCTACAGGCAGGAAGTTATATTAATCGAAAGGACATATGTTAGTTTAACTCTCTTCTGTATAACTGAAAAGTTAAAAAAGGAGTATACGATGAATCAGAACAATTTGATTGATTCTTAGTCACAGTACACCAGATGTTATGATTTCTTCTGATCTGAACGTGACCAGCTAAAAAGCCCTCACAGTCTCCCCGCTCATTTTCTCTAGATCATGAAAGCGAATGTCAGGCACAATATAAAGCTAGCATATACCTCTCTCTATATATATAAAGGTAGATATACACATATGTCTAGGTAGATATACACATATCAAAAAAATGATTTTTTGTTTTCAATGAAATCTTGATTTGATCATCATAGAATTTTCAACAATAACACAGACAAGCTTTATCTCACTGCACATCTTATCTATTTCCATTTCAAAATTTTGGTCATTTAGGAATAACTAGAAGTCACAGAGAAAGAGAATATTTTAAAAGAAGAAAACCCTCAAACAGCATTTAAATTGGTCTATTTTCTCTCTTTTACAGTTCTGAGCCTTCTCTGACCAAGTAAAAATATGTAATCGATATTAAAAAGCACAAGTTCTGTTAGTCACAACTAAATGGAGCACTGCATTTCAGAGGAATTACTTGCATTA
>JAVCKT010021005.1:55407-77310 GCA_032273925.1 Rhynchotus rufescens
CATTGTTCTCTCTGTAATAGGCACCCTCCTTGTCTGACTAGGCAATGAAGCAGACAAGAAGTATTTAAGAAATTCCAAGGTAAAAATGAGAATGAAATTAAACTGATACCAAAGCACTCATTTGGAGTGAGTCACTGAATTTTAGGAAGCCAGAGAAATAAGATTTCACATCTTATGTGCTTATCAGTATAAGCTGGCTAGGCATTAAACAATAATTAAACAAGAACATTTAGATACATTACTACATTCCTAAACTTTGCTATATTCCTACTATTAAAACTGAATTAAATGCAATTTCAGATATCACTTTACAGTATGCCAGCCTCTTTCAGCTGCAGAACTTCTATGCATCATGCTGCCAAAGGTACCTAAGGGGCAAAAGCATAAAATAAATAAAAAGCTCTTTGATTACTGACTGTATTTAAAATCTTTTTATAGTAATCCCTTCTGTGATACTGCCCTGCATCAGAAACGTTTTGCTTAGGAACTGGTGGGATAAACCACAAGCTCACTGAGCACATTTGCTAATCAGCAAGAATTTGAAAGGTTCCATATGTAAAGCTCTAGTGTCTTGCTATAGGCAAAATGAAAAGGCAGTATCTTACCTAATGATTGTAATTTCTGAAATGTAATGTGATTTACCAAAATTGCTACACTTAAGACAGACAGTTTTCCAACATAGATTAAGACATATTTTGTGATGGGGGATTAACATGTGGACATCATCCTCACTAACACAGCATATTTTAAAATGATTAATCCCAACTAGACATAGCTCACTTCTGATCTGGGCCTTTGGGTAAGTCATGACCTAATGCAGGAAAAATACCAGAAGGGCAATTGGGAGCATTATGGAGAAGAGCTGTGATTCCCCAGTGCCATGCTCACTTCCTTCCTACTTCAGCTCAAATTCAGCCAAGTTGTTTATAGCACAGGCAGTTTATGCAGCCTTTAGTTTCCTCTCAACATCTAGGTTACGTCAGGTTAAAGACATCCGATATTGATAAACTGTCAGTTTATTTCATAGAGGCAACAGATTGTTATTTAACAAAGATAAAAATACAAAATGGATTTTCTTAAGAAATGTCACTAAAACATTTACAATATGTTAGAGTCTTTCCACTAAGCACATTGAAATGTCTTGTTCTTGCGCTGAACAGACATTTCAAAACTAGAATTGCTATAACCTTTATCTTCAACAGTGTTCTCTTATATCCTTTCTTTTACACCTGCAGGAAAGTATGAAAATCACCATATGGAGTGCCATGGTCCCCAGCCACATGCCACAGCGTGGAACTGAAAAACACACCCAAAATACCAACTGAAAAACAGTCCATATGCTAGACAGCACAATCTGATGAAAAGCAGAATACTCACACCCCCTGGAAAAAAAAAATGTTGTTGTTTACTCATTCTCAAATACTTTTACCACACAGTCTCCAGAATACAATTATTTTTATTCATCAGAAAGTGTAGCAACACTTTCTGCTGTGAAACACTCTTCTTTCCCTTCATCTCCTTCATCAAGATAAATCTTCCCCACTTCTATTAGAGGCCTCTTTTTTTAGGGTTTTATTTATAGACCTTTCAGCACATTGCCTTGGAGTATGATACTTCCCAAAGAAGAAGTAAGAGTGTCTGGTGTTTTAATAATCTTCACTCTCTTGGAATAATTATTTATTAAATTGCATTTCATTCTCTTTCTTAATGATATAGTTATACATATTTATATGAAGCTTTCTAAGTAGATGTGAAATGGGAAAAAAAAAGCAAAATTGTACTTCTGTAACTGCTCAACTAGCACTTCAACATCATCTGCTCTGTAAAGTTCATAAGTAACACATAAATAACACCACAGTATTCATAAAACTGAAAAATAAACTAAAAGATGTGGCAGGGAAGTTCCTCATCAAGGCATAATTCAAAGTTCAGGGTTTCACTTGCAGCAACGGACCTGACCAAAATTGAGGACAACAGATAGATTGCAGATCTCCAATGCTGCTACATGTCTTCTCCATCATCTCCTTTTGCAGGTTTCAATGTAAAATGAAGGCAAAATCGACCTGCAATTATTTTGTGCTCTGTTTAAATCTGTTCTTTTACAAATGCACAAGTAGGACTTAGAATATAAGGAAAGGAGAAAAAATTGTGCATCTAATTGATGTAATTAATCACACTAGGACATACATACATCTTTCTATCACACTCCTAGATCTGTAAACCTTTTCCTCTGCCACAAATGTGGAACAAAATGGAGTCATATCTCCTAAAATTTGGATTGTGCAGGAAAAATTCCTAAATAGAGCAGCTACGTGTTTTCCATGTGAATAGAAATAAGAATTCAAAACAACAACAACAAAAAAAAAATACACAAATCCACTGTTTTGTGTTTGTGTTCTTAAAGAACTGATTGATCTACAAACATCAGACTGTGAAAAATACACTTCTGGAAAATAACCTCCGTACTGATTACAAACAGCATAACTTACACTTTCTTCCATCTGCTATACAGAAGTTAAATTATATTTAAGCCACAGTTCAGTAGCAGAAGTGTTCTAGTGATGCCGCTACCTGAAAAATATTACTACTCCACTTCACCAAAACAATCTATATAATAGTGTCAGAAAGACACTATTATATTCTGTCTCCAAGGGGCAATCCTGACATGATGAAAACACTCAGATCATGAATAAGATGCTCAGCTTTAAGGAATAGTTCCTTTTGCTGCAAGTAATTAAGGACAATTTACACCCACTGAAATCTCTCTGAATATTTTGCTTCACTCCATATTCCCTAAAACAAAGTATAAAAGCTAGGCCTAGCTGTTCGTCTCTAGCAGGGAGCCTTAATATTTGCAGACAAAACTCATCGGCCTCACTCTCCTAGACAGATGTCCTTACTCAAGCGTCCTCTCCTCCTCCCCCTCCCCCAGAGATTACCCTAGCTTTGTAAGTGCATCCCACACAGGGCCCTGAGGTCTTATCTGTATCACCTAACCTTTTACAGCCAAAATGCAAATTCCTACAGACTTCCACTCACACATTTTTACTCCTGTCACTGTGCCAGCTTAATCTATGAACCATATTATTTCCCTGTCCATCTCTTTGACCTAACACAACCTTTTCTCCTTCACCCTAGATTGTCCAAATGTCATTCCAATGTGCAAAATTTTTCAAGAAGAGGAAGTGGAAATCAAAAAAAAAAAAAAAATCCATTACTAGTCTCCACCATACTGGATTACATTTCGTTATTCTGAAATCTCACTGACAGCTTCATGCATCATTTGAAGATTTAATTGAAGAGTTTTTTCCACTCTTTCTTCCTTACCACTTCTTATTGCCTTCTTCCTTTACCACTTTACTCCCTCCCATAATTGTCCTCTCTTTAAGCAGTTTTGATTTTTAATACCATGACAAAAAGTACAGGTTAAACCAGGATCTCGTTATCTATGAAGTGCAGCCCAGAATACACCTGCTAACAAGGTGTTGCTTTAGCCCTGTCAATAGTGTACACCTATCTCTTAATTTTTTTGCTCTACTTGAGACTTTTCAATAAAGTAATATATTGTGTGTTGAGACAATTCTTAGGGTGACTGCTGCTTCTCAGTCTTGAACCATGTTCCCTTAAACACAAAACTCAGAGACTCTGACTGCTGAATGATCCTCATCAAAACATTGATGTTGTGATATTCAGTTTTACAATACTGATTGGAAAAGGTATCACTGTCTTTGTTAAAGAAAATTCTCTTCCAGAACCTGCAGGCTTATAGCAATGTCACATCTCCTAAATCTTCCACAAGCACAGGAATTCCATGATCCCAGAGTCAAAAGGCTTAGCGAGAACCTATCCAATCATGATATAGAATACAAATCCTGGTTATAACTTTGTTTGTTTGTTTGTTTGCTGTTTTTCTAGAAAGAGGAAGGAGGGGAAGAAAGAAGAAAAGAAAAAAAAAAAAAGGAGGATGCCTTAGATCAAGGGAGGTGGGGACCCTTGCATGAAATGATACGCTCTGAGCCAAAGCAGTCTGATAAAACCTATTAACTCCCTGTGCCAGATGACATTACAACTACAGACCACAACCTCCTGCCGCTAACTGGCCTAAATATTCACATGGGAGATCTGTAAATGGAGTGCACATCCTGCAGTCTGCATCTGGTTATCAAACAAGAAACTTACACTGCTCCCAACATATGGCACTGCTACAACGAACTAGTTCCAATACTCTCTGACTCAGGTGAAAAGACCTGACAAGGCAACAGAAAAAAAGCACTAGGCACATGCTGATGGGATGATATAACTGCACAAAAACAATGAAAGAAAATTAGGCAACAATTTTCAGTCTCTTGCAATGCTTTGCAGTTGATCTGAAGACTGTATATGGCAAGAATGTTAAGTTGTTTCCTTGTTTATTTTTCCCCTAAGAAAAACTAACAAAAGAAATCTTTGCTATCATTTCCTCCATATGGAAGTTCTTTGTTGCCTTTTCACCTTGTTATGGTGCATTTTATAGATCTAAGTTGCTGGAAAGGATTATGCTAATTTGATCAGTTATTGAAAAGCAATGCAAGCTGTACTTGCATATCTGTGACCAAACAAGTCAAATATTTAAATTTCATAAGCTCAGTTTCTGTAGTCTCATTTAAGTTGAGGTATTTCACTGAATACCTTGGGGAAGAAATGACTTTGTGGCATTTCTTTGTAGAACCACTGAATTCCCAGTGGAGGCACTCCTGCATTACTGCCTATAGTTAAGCCTGGTTTGACAGCCAGGACTGAAGTATACATCAAATATATTCCTCTTCCCTTGCCCTGACAGAATTTAATGATTTTTATTGCCACAAGAAAACAAAACCCAGTAGTAGGATGAAAACACACATAAAAAAAAAAAAAAAAAGTGCATACTAAACTAAAGCAAATAGCTCAGAAGGAAGCTTTGAGCAAATGGCTTGAAAAGGCATTCATTGAAGATCCACTGAGCATTTCAGACATTCAGGCAATAGCCAAGAAAATACACAGTAGAAACTTACTCGACAACCCAGCACTAATGAACTGTCTCCGAAGTAGTATATTCATCTGAAAACCGTTTGAAGATGAAAATATCTAGTATTTTCATTGTACACTGGAGTCAATTTGTGTGTTGAATGTCTTTGAGAAAAAGCTGAGCTGCGTTTGTAACACATGAAGACTTTGACTTACAGCAGAGCCACCTAAGGTTTTGCATTAACAATGATTTTCTTGAGCTAAGTGTCTGACTGCTGGGGAAATATAGAAAATTACGGGCACGAGGTGTGCATATAAGAAGTTACACATGAAAAGGATTGACAAAAATCTACACAGATCCTGTATCCATTCTGCTGATGAGACCATTCAGGGATAATCTGCAGTTATACAGATGCTTTACAGTTACTCTTTTATATGGAAGGGTAAGAGTGCTTTCCTATTAAATCAATAAAAGTAGCCTTAAAGAGTTGTGAAGCTGTCAACTAATTGTTAACACAATTCTAATGACCTACAGCAGCATTTAATTAGAATAAAACTTCAGATTATAAGGGTAAAATGGTCTCTGATTAAAAGTGCAATCCTCTATAGCTTTTTGTAAGAACACAGTCTGCATTACCAATGATTTTTTTTTTTTCACATTAACTGACACATACTTCTAACATGCAGTGGTACGTGAGATCATTAACTTTGATATTTATCTGATACTCTAGGCAGTTTTTTCCCTCTACATTCAGTCCTCAAACCCCAAATATTCCACATATTTAGCATTAAACGCCGTCAGATTTTAATTCTTTTGCTCTGCTCCCATTCCCAAGGATTTTATTTTTATATTTATTATTATTTGCATATTTTGTAATCTTACTGAGCTTTTCTTTATGTCCGTAAAATTAACAAGCCTGAGTATATTAGATCCTCTGGTAGTTGAAGGCTACAAGAGCTAAAAAAAGTCAGAACAGTCACTTTAAGCAGGAGGTCATATCCCCTAGGTGGGATTTGAATTTTTTTCCCTCAAAGATGTTAACATTGGAATCACGCTGAACTAATGAGGCACACTCATGTAACATAGCCATACTTCACTTTCGCACCTCTTAAAGTGTTATAGCTATAAAAAATAATACTGCTAGGAGCAAACCAGCATCATGTTACCTAACTGATCTTTATCTTTTGACCTGTTGTACTTTCAAAAGGCAAATGCTAGGTGAATCTCATTTACTTACACAACTTTCGCACTATTAACCTAGCTTATCCATCTGGATAGCTGCTGTGCCCTCCTCACCTATCTTTCTCAGAACCAGAACAGCTATTCAGCTTCTACAAGTAACAATCCCCTGTAAACTTCAAATGAGGTAGCAAAGGAACAATTAGTAAATACTATAAAGGCAGAAAAGCCAAGTCACACACCACTGCCGAGCACAGACTGTCTTAGAAACCAGCATTCATGAGAGTTTGGCTCCTTTATTTATTTTTCCTGGAAAACGATTTATTTCCTGCAAAGCTTTATGATAACCTACGTTCCAGCTGAAAAATGGCAAGGCAGTACATCTTGTTAGAGAAACTATAAAGTATACGCTGCCCTTTCAAGTCTCTGCTTTGACTTAAGGAGTTATCTATCAGAAGATTTTTTTTCCTTGGAATGCGGAAAGATTAAAGTACCACTGTTTCACTTCCCAGAATCAGAGACCCTCACTAGCTTCCACGTCCCTTCACTGTCCTTAAATCCCTCATTTGGCCAGGGAAGTCATTGCTTGCACAGACATCACTCACCTGAACTGCATCATCTTTTGATAGCACACTTATAAGAGCTATACCTTATATCTAAAACACTGTTTATTGTTGTTGTTTTCCCTCAGTTTGCTAACTAGAACTCTGAGGATCCAGAACATAAACCAGTGCACACAGTCTATTATAGGAAAGCAGGACATGCCCGGGTATGTGTATGTGGATAGGCTAGGGACTGGGGGAGGGAGGGTCAGTATCAAACAGCACTGCAGAGCTAACCTTACCAGCTGAATACTAATTAAAGAAATAAGCTTCCATCATTTCCACATTTTCAAACTCTGGAACATCCTTGACATGACGGGAGGAAATCTCTGGAAAATAACTTAGGAAATTTCCTGCTGCCAGTAATCTTTGCCTCTGTAGCAGCAGTGCTGTGTGCTTTGGGATCAGGCAAGAGAGCCACTTGAGTGTAGCAGAAAGGACTGAGAACGGCAAGACTTTGCGCTGCCTACATTTTGAAGGAGTCCCTGGTCCTCCCTTCCCCCCACACTATCTGCCCACTAGCCTGTGCGACTTATCCAAGAGTTAGGGAGATGCTATTGTTCTTTTATATATATGTGTATGTGTGTGTGTGTGTGTGTGTATATATATATATATATTTCAAGAGGTGCGCGCACACACACACACACACACACGTCACTAACACTCTCCGCTCCCACAGCTTCTGTGTCACATCTGGTGCCCGTGTTTGCCGGAGCTGCTCCCAGGCGCACGGACAGGGCTCCCGCATCCGTGGGCCTCTCTGTCCCCTCCGCTTCCTTCCCCACTGCCCAAGCACCATTAAACTTCTCGCTCTGCCTCCAGCCAAGACTCCGCTGAGCTGCATCTCGCTCGCTGAGCGGGGACTGTTTGCAGGGAAGCGGGAGACACATCGGACACGTCCCTTTCCTGCAAATACTTAGATCTTCCACCTACTTGAGCAGACGGCAATAAGAAAAAGAAAGAAGGAAGGGGAATGCCAGGAAAGAAAGGGAAGGCTCGGGAGGCACTTACCTGGCGCCGCGCTCCCTCGGCCGCCCGGAGAAGTGAGTGTTTTAATCCCAAGGGCTGGAGGTGCGCGCTCGGCGGGTGCGGGCGGGATGCGGCTTCGGGGGGCATGGGGGCTGCGCACCTGCCCGCGCACTCGCCCGCACCCGCGGAGGCACGAGCGCCTCTGCCGACCCGCGCTCCCGCCGTCTGCTCCTCCTCCTCCTCTCCCTCCTCCTCCTCCTCCTCCTCCTCGCGGCGCGGCGCAAGCAGCTGCCGGGCGCTCGGAGGGAGAAGTGGACGTCGGTGCCGAGCCCAGCGCCGACTGCGCGCGGATCGCGGCTGCGGGAGGAGGAGGAAGGAGGGAGGGAAGAAGAGAGGGAGGAGGAGGAAGGAAAGGAGGGAGGCAGGCAGGCAGAGAAGGGAGGTGGGGATGCTGCTCTGGGCAGGGGATGTCACTGCTCAGCGGTCGGAGGCGGCCGCTGGCACCGTCCAGGGCACGCGGAGCAACCGCCGGGACTTTTTGTACCTCCCGAAGACCCAGCGGTGACTATTGAAGAAGGATCTGGAGAGTAAATCGGCCTCTCCGGCTGTTCTGCCCCCCGCCTTGCCTCCTCCTCCTTGACAGCATATACAGATGGAGTCCTTTGCATCTGGAGCCGGGCTTATGGGGGTGAGGCGGGAGTCGCTCTTTCTCCCGAGCAGGTATTTGCATTTGAAAAGATGGAGCTGGAGGAGAGAGTTTAAGATTTTATTATTATTATTATTATTATCATCACCATCATCATTCTCTCTCCCCCGACCTCAGCTTGTCAGAGAAACTGCAATCAATGAAGCTCCCACGGGACCGAGGCAAAGTCACAAAACTAATCAGAACTTGCCAGGCTTCCCTGGCTTAATAGTTTGGCCCTTTCCACCTCCCCCGCCTGTCCTACTTCCACTTGCAAAATCCTTCCTCCTCCTGTCTGTCCTGACCACTGCTGCGGACCATGAGGATGGTGAATTGAGGCCAGGCTGGCAGGGGGCAGTAGGGGCATGGGGCAATGGCACGGTGGTGTCACCAGCCTAAGCTCAAGGGATCACCAAAAGCAACACCAATTCCTGCCTGCTTGCAGCCTGCCGAATGCCACTGTGCTCTGTTTAAAGGATGCACAAGTAAATAGATAAATGAACAAAATCAGGTGTTATCGCAGAAAAAGGGCGGAAACCGGGAACAGTGTCACAGGCGGTGTGTCAGCGCTGGAGCTCTGCGGGCTGGCAGAAGGAGGAGAAGAGCGCGATGTCTCAGTGGTGCCTGTGAGCATCCACGTAAAGCCCTGCAACTTCAGGGCTGCTTGGGGAAACCATGCTGCGAAATGAATATCTGCCTCACTGGAGCTCCGCGTGGCCGGCAAAGCGGCAGCACAAACTTTCTGCCTGGCCTCAGCGCTGCTCAAGCCTTTCGAGACTGCAGAATAAAGCAAGTCTGGGTCTGAAATGTGATCCCCAAGAAGTCAGGACACTGCCTGTTTAAAAGGCAGAAGTTCTGAGTGTTGGCAGAGATGCTGAACTGACATTTTCCATGGACAAAAATATTTTTAACACCTACCATTTTTAGAACAATGGATCAAATCAAGGGCAACTGTAAGAAATGAGCCTTGGCTGGTGTCTTTTGATTTATAGCTTTATTAGAGAAGTGTTCTGACCCTAGCATGGACAACTAATAATGTGCACTTATAATTAATATTAATTTCTAATGGATATCATACTATGAATATTCTGTCAAAAATAAAAGGAAATGTCAGGATGAAGTCATTTTTCCTTAAAAAAAAGAATAATCCAGTGCTTCAGATCACTGAAGATTTTTTTTTAAAATTACTAGGTTTGTTTATAACCTTGAAATATAAATGCAAATATGCCTGCATGTTTTAATAAATGCAATATGTATATCCTTAAGTGTGCCTTGTCTTTTAGCTTCATTTTCATATGTGGTTCCTACTGTTGCCCTTCTAAGCAGAGAGAAACACTTCAGTATCATGGCATTCGTGAACTGGAGAAGTGTTTTAAAGAGGCAAATAGAAGCAATCTTTATGCTTCACATTGTGTAGCATCTGAGTGCATGGTTACAATTTAATAAGATGTATTTAAGGAAGTAAATCCTGAAACATGATTGCACACAGTTGCTTGAGACTGTAATTAAGGATTTTTCTTTCCTTTGTCCCCCTTCTCCCAATCCCTAATTCATCTTTCACAAATTAATCAAAATAAGACTCTTTGCACTGATCTTTAAAGGACAATGTCCAAGGACACGTTCTCTTTTTGCTCACTAAGTAATACTTCTACAAACACTTCTGCTTTATCTGCTTTCAAATTCATTACAAGATGCAACCAGTACTTGGAAACTTGGTCTTGTCATACTTAATTTAGTTACTATAAACTCAATGAAGAAACAGAACAGGTTAAAATATTTCATTGCTTGGGACAGTGGTACAAACAAAAAGAAAAAGGAATCTGGACAGTAGTAACTAGCTTCACAAACTTTACCTAGTACGTTCATTTTTTTTCTTTACTCTTCAGAGCCAAAATGGATGCTAAATAGTTTTGCAATCACTTAAAATCTTTATGGGAGAAAGCGGGTTCCTTCTCCTTAATTTTTATTCACATAGTGGTATTAGTAATGGAGAACTGCAATAGCCAACTATCAGCCAATTTAAAACTTTTCATAGACTTTCTCAGAATGTTTCATGATGTTCTTACCATCTTAACGAAGCACTTTCAAGGCCTATGTTCCAAAAATCCAGATTGTCTTCTGCAAAACCTTTTACTAAACCTCATGTCTTTGGAGACAATTGAATGTTCTTTTACTGTGTTGAAAATAGACTAGATATTTTTGTCTGATTATTTTTTTTAAAATGATTACTTTGCCACATCAAAATAGAATGTATTAAGCTCTTTCATGGGAGCAAAACTCAGCCCAGTAGCACCAAGCAAAAAGTGTGACTAAGCAGACCAATTTAATTTCATTACGCAGTCTGAATAAAATATAAAGAACCAATTATTCTTAGTTAGTTTTGGCAGACTACCATTTTTAGTAACACAAGCAAATGTATATTTTTTTAACACAATTTGTTCTTGACTGTCTTCTTGGCGGGTTTTTGCCAGTGAGTCAGGCCATTGCAATAGATTGGCTGGATGATTTTGGCTGTAATCCATGCTTACATTGCTGTTGTCTGTCTTTCTAACACATTTTGTAGTGCATTTAGTCATCCTGAGAAGTGTAGGTGTAGAGATAAGTCTACAGTTCGTAAAAACAAATAAACAAATTGCTTTGTCCTGGGAATAGCAGTGTACATTAGACAATGCTAGACTGTGTCTTAGAGAGGCCCTGTAAAGACTGACCAAAGCATCAGAAGGCATGTTGGCCATCACACCTTTCCAATCCTTTGTCTTCTGAATGCCTTTTTACATTACATGTTGCGATGTATTACAGATCTCTGGGCAGATCTAGGTCCACAAACGCGTTTCACACATGTTCTCAAATACTTCTTAGATAATTATATCTTTGGTGACTGCCGCTGAGGGAGGGAGTTTCAATCTGAAGCAGAAGACTGGAAAGTTTTACAGTTTTACTTAGCCCCCTGAGCCACTTACAGTCTTCAACATTAACATTTCTATCTTTACACTCAACTTATGCATTCTTAAGAAAAATAAAAATAAAAACTGAATGCTGGTAACTCAGTTACTGCGTAGGCAGAAATAACTTCCATTATGCACTCAGCAGCATCTTGCAGAGTTCCTTCAATATCAGAATATATTACATTCCAAGGCAGAACGCTGACTTTTCCTTACTTTTCCTGAAATTTAGTGTGGATATTAAATGAGGAAAGTAGGAGTACTTTCATTTAAAATCTCTTCTGAAGGAAAACACTTCTAACCATTGCTGTTTCCTGTTCCCCTGTACAAGTGTTATTAATGTAATAAATGACTCAGATAAGAACTTTTGCTGTCCAGAGCTGTTGTTTACAGATATCTCTCTCATTCCCAGGTACCTGTAATTCTGATGTGCACTTCTGACCTATTCCTATGGTTACATCAACTCTAATTCAACTCTAGGACCAAGCACTGATGTCTTCAATCTTTATTTATTCCTACTTTTATAAATAACAAAGAGAAACCCAGCAAGTGATAGAAATTAAGTAAATGATTTGTCTTTAACAAGATACTCAGGCTGAGAATGTTTTTTTTTCCCATTAATGACTTAATTCCCTCTTTAAGTTGTGTTTTTGAGGAAACCTTGTTGTTTTCTCTTTTCCCAGCCCCTATGGAACCACAGTAATTATGGTGATATACCCAATAGTACCCCAAATTTAACAACATATTAGGTAGAATATCCTCAAGATATTTGGCAGACCCCATAACTCTGGCAAAAATAATAATAGCAGTGATTCATTTGGTCACATTAGTAGTTCTCTTTATACATCCCCAATCACAGATTCCACTTAGTAGTACCACCTTATTAATTCAACATTACACCCATGACTCCATCTCTAGCTCAGAGGGACTCATAGCTCCTCTATATCTTCTCTTGAGTCTTTTAATAGCATATTAGGCCCACATATATTGTCATGTGTAGTCAATTCATTTTATATATATGTACACATGCTAGAATAATATTCTTATTTGGAAGTGAAACTAGATAAATCTAAGGGAATTTAACTATAAAGCATAAGAAAAGTTAATGTTGCTTATGGTAATAAATGGGAATCCAGATAAGAATAGTGTTTATTGGTTATGTTTTCAGGAAGAACAGAGAAAAAACAAACAAGGAAGTAATAAAGGAACCTGTTATGATAAGATACTCTGGATGGAAACTGGCTAGTTTAATCATAAGGACAGTCTGAAATTAAAAGATTCTACCACTGAGGGCAATTTATTAGTCAAACAGCAGTAAGAATAACACTAATGTGAAAAAAAAAAAAAAAGAAAAAATTTTATAGAAAGAATTTTGATGATCTCAGAAGAAGATGGTAGCAAAGGTAGGTGCGCTGTCAGAAAATTGAAGAGAGAAATGAAGAATTTGATTATGGCCACACAGGAGAGGACTATTTGTACAAGCAAGGATAGATGGATTAAATAAACCTAAGAGCAGCATGTAGGCTGTGTGGCCAGGCTCCAGATGCTATTCATCATATTATAAGTGGATGTACCAACCTGGCCAGCCTTGAGATAGAATAAGCTGAGACAAAATAGACAGTACTGTGCATTGAGTGCTCTGCAAGGAGTGTGGATTACCAACAGGGGGAAAAATATCTCCACCAGCCAAAAGGAGCTGTTAAGAATGAAAGCACGAAAATTAATTTAAAATCATTAAACATAAAAGAGCTAGGAAATCAGATATTATGATAAGAAAATAACAAGGCAGAAAGAATGACCTATCACAGCTTTCTTGATGTTTTATTCAATGAGAATATTCAAACAGAAATTCCAGAAAAGGCAGTCTGTGCAGGAGCATAAGGAATAGCTTCTGAGAAGAGTAAGCACAGCAACAGCTACTGTATTCTCACACCTCATGATTTAGCACTCACACTGCAATGGAGCTTTGTAATTTAAAAAGCAGCTTTGCAAGATACATCTGCAAATAATAATTCAAACTATAAATAAATTCAAAAACACTTGAATCTCAAATAAATACTTCACGTTAGTATCATCCTACTGGTGAAGAAGAAATGCCACCATTTTCATAATTAGCATTCCTCTTTTCTGATGTATGCAGAACAAAAGTAGGTTAGATAAGTTTCTACTGCATACTAGGCTCTGTTCATACTGTGGCACAACTAAGGTCAATTTTTCACTGGAACTATGGTCTAGACTGAGAGCATTTGTCTGATCCTATGAAAAGTTATACAGAGGAAGCTGAAATGACTTCAGGGAGTTCTACACACTTCAGGGGCTGCTACTGCATAGCCCTTTTCTATAAACCTGGAACGAGGTTACTGAAATGTGCCTGTATATACACACAAATAAAGCACTAAATACCCAATCACAGGAAGACATATCATTTCACATCAGAGTTTATATTCTGCATCATTTCTACAAAATTACCATGAACAACTCCTTTGACCTCTAAACCCAAACTAGGTTTCCATGTTCAAATGTTGCTTGGCAATACTAGTTTGAATATTCGCATGAACAAAAGTATTCTTGAATAACTGACTCAAATTATGTGTATTCTTGGATTCTGAATGATATTCAGAATATTCATAATGTTCTTTATGTGAACATGCTAGCCAAGAAATAAATGTTATTTATTTGTGAGCCATTGTTTTGCCCTCCGCTCAAATTATAACAATAATTGGAGAAATTCTCTCTTTCAAAACAACCAAGCAAATAAACAAACAAAAAAACTAGCATCCACAAAACGCTCTCTCTAAGCACCTAAGCACTACAATTATTAAATGCAAGGAGCTTGTTGGTGACTGTCTTTTCTCACCTTCAGGCAATCAAACTATCATCTTTGGGTTTTAACTTAAACACTATGCTCCCATACCTGAAATCTAAAACTGTATGTAAACCTTATAGGTTGATATAGGAAGCAGATAGAAATATTCTCTAAGTGAGCTAGAGAAAAACAAAGTGACTATCTTCATCATCTTGAACTGCTCACTCGCATAATTACTTGGTGTGAGTGCCAAAGGAGACATCATTCTATATGTCAATTTTCTACCCAGCTAATGTATCCATCAATTTATTCCCTCCTCAGAAATGACAACTCAGACATTAGTTTTATAGTTAGAGTGTTAAAAATATTATGAATCTCTTAATCCTATCAAGTTTCTACCTGTTCTTGGAATAGATCCTGCATTCGCTGAAATCTGTGGGAAAAAGAAAAAACTCTGTTTTTGAATAATGGGAGAAGAACAACCTTTATGAAAGCTCTAAGTCATTGTTGGTTAGAAAAATAGCTCAGAGCAAAGATCAGAGCATTGTGTTCCTCTCCCATAGCAGGTGGGAGAAATCTGTCCCCATTCCTATGAAGATGCAGCCCTCAAATTGCAGATTGTGTTGCAAGAGTAAAACCAGATGACTATCAATTCTGTTTCTCTCCTGCCTTCTTCTTAAGCCAATATGTGTAAGAAAAATAAAAAAAAATGCATAAATAAAAAGAGTTGAGGGTAGATGACAGAAAATAGCATATCTATGGAACCTGCTTCCTCCCACACTTAGGAAGTTAATGGTGTAGTGCCCTAGCACTAGAAAGAAGAGCTATTCAATCCCTTTTACTTTTTCAGAAAATTCCCTCCAGAATCTGGCCTGACATCAGACACTAGTCACTAGGATATTGCGCCTGATTATTCAGAAGCAATGGCTTTAGTGCTACCAGTGGTACATGCCCCGCCTCTTTTCTTTTTTCAATAGAAGTACTACTACCTTTTTTTTTTGAGTCACATTGAATTTTATGTCATTTGTATTTCAGCTATGAACTTCTTGAGCTAAGTTTTTTTTTTTCCCAACATGTTTTTATAGGACATGGATAGAATCCAAGTGTCCTAATCCCTTAATGTGAATTATTGCTATATCTATATGAACAAATATGAATAATTTATTCTTCAGGTATGTACAATATACACCTAAATCAGTCACTTTGTCACTTTAAAGTCATCTCATGACATGAAACTTGTGTAGTTGATATATACCTATACTTGTTGTCTTGAACTTAATGGTTGTTGCCTGATAAACCAACATTTGATAAAATATAAACTTTTTTTACTTATGCATAGGATTATAGCACTATCTCCTGAATTAAAACTTTTCATTTGTATAAATTCTTTTTGGCAATCTATGCTATTGATTAACTCTACTAGACCTAGAATAGATTTTATTTAATTTACTCTGATTATCTTCAAAATAGTAGAAGGATAATAAGAATGGCTTTGAGTATGAGATGCAATATACATTCTCTGTCCCAAAGCCAGCAAAAGAATAGGTGCCTCCTGAGCAGCAGATGCCTGCAGGAGGATAATATACCCACCAGTTACTCTGCTGCTTCATCTGTCATTTTTATGAAGGCATGTCATGGTTGGACAGAGCAAAATTGCCTGTGAAAAGCAATGTGAGGAAAACAAAGATAGAGAAACAGGTAACTGCCTCTTCCTAAGTGGTGGATGAAATTAATGTTTATGGAGTTGAGGGGGCTGAATAGCGTGTGTGTGGGGGGACATAACAAACAAATTTACAAAATTGCAAGCGGTATCATTTACACCGTATCAGTCATAGCAATAGTGGTAAAATGCTGCGTTTGCTCCAGAGCAAAGTTAAAAAGTTAGAAGTTAAATTAATAAGAAAATCAAAATAAGAAATTAATGTTTATAGGACATGGAAAGCACACAAGAAAAAAACATAAAAAAACTTTACATATAGCATACGATATTAGATACAGCAACAATGCGAAAACATGGCAGTTGTTCCAGTGCTATTACTAGTTGATTTACAAGTTAAATTATTGAGAAAGTTAGAAGCAACATATTTGAAACAATCTTAAGCATAAATTCCTTCACACTTCTTATTAAGTGTGTTTAAGATTTCAACTGTCAAACACTCTATAGTTCAGAAAATAAAAACAAACAGGGAAAAAATTTAAACATTCTTCCGTGTTGTAAGACTACTGAGCTCTGTAATTTGCTGAAGATTTGCTTTCTGACACTTTAGCCAGAAAAGGGAAAGAAAGGAGGAAAATAAAAGTGTTTCTCCAAAGGCATCCTGACAGACTCCCATAAAAAGACCCAACTGTGTGTGTTGGGAAACATGTCCAATGCTTCTCTCTTTAAGGCTTTTTTTCTCTTTCAGTGAAGTGTCAGTACCTCTTTGAATAGGTATTGTCCTTGGCCAAGACCCTAGTGAAAGGCAACAGATGTTGCTAAGATTGCAGCCAGGCTATCTTCTATCCTGTTTCCTTTCTGAAAAAGAAAACGAGAGAAAGAGAGAAGAAAACTTACTTTAAATCACTGGGCCATTTTGTACTTCAGCAAATCTGCTTGCACATGCTTGACTGGCCTCATAGAAAAGGCTGAGCCTTTTGCTTTCAGTCCGAGGTCAGTTGTGATTCTCTGTTCCGTGGTCCACACTCCTTTCACATGGAGCAGCTGCCTCTGATTGCTAGAACAAATCGAGGTGATTCAGGCCACCAGCGGGGCCATGGTACAACTGCTATTCACCAGAAAGGGACGGAAAGCCTTAGAGCAGGACCAACTGGGGCTACCCACAATAAACCGTAGGATTAGATTTGATACACTCAATATTAAGACATGCTCTTGTTGAAAAGTAGGCCATCATGACATAAACTACAAGACAGTTGGACTGAGAAAAGAGGAGAGAAAATGGTGTTCAAACATTTATTAAGTTACACCTAATTATTTAATTGGGGAGCATTTAAAATAGCACCGCTAATGACTTAGGCTTCAGAATATCTTATTGTTTAACCCTTTCTTCTCCTGTAATATTGCTAGGAACAATGTGTACAAGTTCTGTAAACTCTTGCTGGAACAGTTTACAAGGAAGAATAATCACCATTTCCCACTGTCTTATCAATCTCTTTCAGTGACTGGAAACGGCTTTATAGCTGTAATCTATGGGGAAAAATAGAAATAAATAATTTTTAAAAAATCAAATGACAAAGATTTGTATTTACCTCTTTTTAAATTCTTTCTAATCTACCAAATGAGATAACAGCACACAGCAGGCATTAGCAGGAAAAGATGAAGGCATAGCCCTCCCCCTTTCTCTGGAGCAGCCAAGCTCCTGCAATTACTTGGTTCAGTCCCAGATAGCAAATCACAGTGTTTTTTTGCTGTGCTAAGGATCAGACCAACAGCTCTTTAAGGCTGAGGCCAAACAAGACAATACAGTAATGCATTAAGCCGCAACATCAAGTACTTACGACTTCAAAGGGAATCACTCTTTGATGCTTCTAAAAGGAAGGCAAAATCTCTGCAGATAAATAGTTTTTTTTTTCCAGATTGGTCAAAAAATGAATGTTTATGTTAATTTGCAGAGCTTCAAATTATGTGAAATTAGAAATTACTGCATTTACAGCCATTTCAGAAAGGAATTGCTGGGTATAACATTTGGCCTTTGAAATGTAATTATCTGTGAGGTAGCCTTGTAGGCAGAAGAATAAAAGAAAAATATCTTATTCTTTACCCAATCAGCAGGTGTAGAAACAGAAGCTAAGGAAAAAGACATTGTATATATCGATTCTGAAATGCTGAGATTTGGAAAAGAGTGTGTACAAATATGAAAGAGTCTGTCTCCTATATTAAAATAAATGTCTTTTAATTTCACAGAAAAAAAAACCTAACAAAATAGCAGTTATAAAAATGGAGACACATCTCAATCTTCCTCAATTAGTATTTCATCCTATAGCTACTGCTTTTACGCAGAAATAGAAAAAAAAGCTGTATGTTCAAAGAAGATCTTAAAAATGTTTTATCTTTAGAAATAATAATTAAATAGACTTGTATGCATTCTGAAATCTTCTTCATTATGCTTGTTTCAAAGTTCTTTCCTTGAAGGCATTGGAAGTATTAAAAACGAGTTTTGGAGACCTGCAAATGAAAATTCCCTTTGTAAGACTATATAGAAGAAAAAGAACTGTGGAGGTCTAGGTTTCTTTTAAAGGGGTGGCTTTCATTTACAAAATGGATGGGCTTCTGTATTTCAATGTGTCTGGTAAAAAAGACAGCTTGAGAGGTTCTTCTCTCCCTCCCTAGTGCAACTGTTCACTGTTCTGTCAGCTGGGGTGACAGACGAAGCGTGTGAAGCGACATTGTAAAACAGATCAATTAAATGATTCAGCTTAAAACAAACAACAACAATCACAACAACAACAAAAAGAGAGAACTTCCAATTTGTTGTCTATAGCCAAGTGATGAGTTTTACTGCATAAGTCCATATCAACATAAAAGAGCAGAACAAAAAAAATGGAATGAGAGGTCAGGAGCAAGCGAGACAGAAAATTACACTTTAAGTCTCCTTTATACATGCTTCTTCTGGAACCTTCATATGACAGGTATCTGGGCCCATGTGCTGGTGTATTATTGATTTTATAACTCAATCTGCTGGTGGGATGTAGGTTTTTCTTTCTGGCCTTTTCTTTTCCCAAAGCTTATTGGAGGTCATAATTTCCAGAAACATAGATATTGAATGAGAAAAGAGAAGCAATTGAACCGTACCAAGCACTTTAATGGAGAGTTCTGGAGGTGGAAATGGATCCTTCTGGGATTAGTCTGACAAGAAAGATCAGAGTCACTTCGGTGTGCTTCTGCCTACACTTGCCAGATCTGTACAGCATGTAAGCAGTGCATGATTGACAATGTCAGACATGTCTGGGAAGACCATTAGAAAGGGTATGGGTATTTGCCAGTTGTCAGTCTGAGGTAATATTCACTTTAATAAGCAAGGCATCAGGGAAAAGAAATGGACTGAGTTCATGTTTTGAAGGAAATAAGTTTTCACTTGAGCTTCTATCTGGTTTCTGGCTGGGCAAAAGCTTGTGCATGCCCCATCTGGTTAAATAATCTCTTAAAAATAAAATTAATTCCCACAGCTTCACTTTGAAGGTGCAAATATTAACACTCTGGTATGTATTGGTTATTTGGCCATATCCCCCCAAAAATAAATATCTATATATGTATATGTAGTCATATATGTGTGTGTGCGTGTATATATATACATATAAATACACATATGCCTCATCAGAATGTGTGTGCATATATATGTATACATCTTAATCTTAAAAACTGTACTGTTACAAAGTCATAGAGGACTATTTCTATGTCACAGTTTAGTAATGGTACTATACATACCACATTAACTGTACTCTAGGCAGTTTCAGTGCTAATAAGAACAAGAAAGAATTATGAAGAGATAAGTCTGACCTCCAGTATGTAAATAACTCTTAATTGGTATCACTGACCATAGATCCATACAAGCCTCTGATTGGTACAGCATGAAAAGAAAAAAGAAATCTACAAAGCTTATTGTTAGACAGATTTACATTATTAAAGGGTAGCATTACTTGGAATAGTTAGCAAAATACATAATAGAAGTGGGCAGTATAGCTCATTTAGATTTTCAAGAGGCTTTTGAAAAATTATTTTTTGAGGATATTAATCAATGAGAGGGGGTGATGCACAGTCATGTTATGGATTAAAACTAATTAGGAGATAGAGAACAGAGTAGGAATATATTCCAGCTCACAACTCAAATGTGAGGTGCTTTTCCCAACACTGCATTTCCCAAAATGATTAGAGATAGTCATATTTACACCAAATGATGCTCATTGTTCTCCTATATCCTTAATGATTAAAGGAAAGGAAAAGAAGATGAGAAAGACTGCTTCAATTTTTTGACTATTTTGACTATTTACCTGGCAAATAAATTTTATATGAAAATGATAACATCCACATAGCATTACTTTTCCTTCCTGAAGGAAAACAAGGAGGACTATTCAGCTTTGATTGTAGTAGGAAATCAGAAAGATTAACCATCTCATTCAGTGGTTACACTAGATGCTTAAAGTGGGTTGGTTAGTAATCTCAGACTAAGCAAAGAGATATTCGGAAATAAAGCCCACAGTAATGAATCCATGATGCCTCTTTGGGACAAACAGTATTCATCTCATCCATTTCTAATAGATGAGTCTCAGTATCTCATGGTTTCAGATATGTAAACCAGGTACTCAGTAACCTAGTTTCAGATATGAGTATTTATTAACCAAAGTCTCTGTTACCCATTTAACATACGGTCAGGGTCAAGGAACTAAGGTTATTCCTAATATTGTGTGGGCTTCAGAGACTATTAAAAAAAAAAAATTCAACTCATTTAGGAAGTCTCAGTCTGTGCAGTTCTGGAAGGGGTCTACCCTGTTTTTGCTTCACATAAGATATCTACCTGTTCTACAAAGTAAAAAAGCTTCTGCTACAAACGAACCTAGTATCTCGTGTCATGTTTAAATCGAATGGATTCTGACAAGAGCTAGCATGAAACGAAATATGGCATGGAGCAAAATGTCAATAAATTAGTAATATGATCAATGATTCACGAGGAACTCAAGGTATGCTTTCATGATGAAGGGGATTCACTTACTCCAAACTCTGCAGTATCCTTTAAATTTTTGGACAATTATATACTGTGCAAAGTCTGTAAGATTAAATGAAAGAGTCCAGATGAACAAACAAAAAAAATGAAAACAATATGAAATAATAATTAACAATGAAATAATGCATCAAAGAAATAAAATCAGAACATAGATGAAAACTATTTGACTAAAAATGAAACAACAAACTAGGCAATATTTTTAGGAAAAATATTTTTAGGAAAAGAAGCAATTGTAGGTTGGAGCTTGTTTACATCCCTTCATATTATTCATATAATTCATATGATTATTCATATGATTATGAAAGTTATGGCAGCCTGCTGGTTAACCTTAGTATACTGGGTGTTCTCTCTCTCTCTCAAAATCTACCTAAAGAACTTCCATTTCATGTAGGGAGGCAAAGATGTTTAAGGGAATGGGGCATCTATCGTAGGAGGAGAGACTGAGTGAGTTGGACCTGTTTTCTCCAGAGAAGAGAAGGTTGAGAGGGGAACTGATTACTATGTATACAGGGGGAATGTAGGGAGGAAGGGGTCAAGCCTCTGTCCCCCCTCTGTGGGGGACAGTGACAGGACAAGGAGCAGTGGGTGTAAGCTGAAACACAGAAGTTCCATCTCCATATGAGGAACAACTTCTTCAGGGTGAAAGAGCCCTGGAACAGGCTGTCCAGGGAGGTTGTGGAGTCTCCTTCTTGGGAGGTCTTCAAAACCTTCTTAGATGCTGTCCTGTGCAACATGGTCTAGGTGTCCCTGCTGCAGCAGAGGTGTTGGACTAGATGATCTATATAGGTCCCTTCCAAATTTAGCCATTCTGTGATTCTGTGATTTCCTGCACACAAGATAGTGAGGATTAAACGTTTGTAAGAATATTGAAAGTCTGCTGCGATTGAGAGACGGGACATAACTTGATGCAAGCCAGGTGCCAACTTTATTGTTGTTGTACACACGTTTATATAGATCAGAAGGAAGCGTGTCTTTACGCGGATTGGGTGCTTCCTCAAGTCAGGCACTCCTTGATTGGCT
>JAVCKT010021007.1:12615-33223 GCA_032273925.1 Rhynchotus rufescens
TTGGACTAGATGATCTCTAGAGGTCCCTTCCAACTTTGAATATTCTGTGATTCTGTGACAGGAAAAAAAAAAAAAAGCCTATTTAAAGAAATATAAAAATATTGTATCTTGTACAGATTTTAATATTGTGCAGAAGTATAAAATATACCATTTAATAAAGTTTTTTTCTAAAATTTCACCAAAGTTATACTATTTGTTATATCCTAGTTATACCCTAGTTCAGAGTTCTTCTATGGACTACTGTAAATTCCGTTCCTCTTTTTCTCAAGATAAAGAATAAATAAAGATGTTTTTCATTCAAGCCACCTGAAGTATATCATTATTTCCCTGGCTGCTGTGAAGTTTTTATTCTACTTTCTCAATATATTTCTGTAAAGAATAATGCATGTTTTAAATTAAAATAAAATATCTTTTTGTTTTACCCCTTCCTCTCAGGGGTCTTGAATAGATTGATTGATATAAGGCATTCAATTACTTCCAAAAATAACACAACAGAACAGCATATAAATTATTGAAACAGAAATTATTAAGCAGAAATCTCAGTATTTGTTTCTACCTTCATTAATATTCTGTCTATGTACATGAGTAAGGCACTATATATCAGGAATTCAGGTTATGGAAATCTTTCTAAATGAACTACAAAAACATCACAAAATCATCTATAGAATTTTCAAAAAAATACCCAATCTTGTAATGAGAACATAAATCACAAACGAATCTGCTTGCTTAAAGGGAACATGACCAAAATATTGCACTCTCTCCTGAATGCCTTGGAAAAAGGACTCAAATCTGACTATATCATTATTTTATTTCATATTTGAAATTTCTTTGGAAACTTCTGTTTTCATGCTGACTGGCAATGCCATCTTCAGTTGTTGTAAAGAATCCCTAGAGAAGGAAAGATTGTGGAGGGTGGTAGAGGTGGTTACTTTTTTATGAGTACTTATCACTTCTCCTTTGATTAAATTTTCTTTTTAATAAATGCAATGCTCAGTCAGCAGGCTGAGATTGTTACTGTGTTTTGAGGGCTCCAGGTCACAAACACTGGTGTTAAAAATGTACTTAGCTAATCATTATTTGGAGCATTATGCAGATGCTTTCTGTTTATGTTTTAGAAACAGTGTTTACATGTACCAACAATGACACTTCTTCCTTGTGCTTTTCCAAGATGTTAGACAATTGTAAAATTGTAAATTGTAAAGTCAATTTCTTATTTTAAGTATTTAGGTATGGTTCTCACTTAATACCGAAGGATTGCGCTGTGGAATTGGGTCTCTGTAATAAATCAACTTTTTGACTTCAGCAAGGCTACTTACTGTTAATTAAAATGTGTTATTTCTAACTTTAGATGCTGACTCTATTGAATACAAGTCAAGTTTAAATGTCTTAGAGATGTCATGGCTGGGATAAAAAGTGCATATTTTTCTTTGTGAGAAGTGGATTCTAAGTGAGTTCACTCCTAAGTGAATGCAGGTAGCGTAGCACTAAAGGAAGAGGTTACTGCTGCTGTATTTTTTCATACTGTCTGGAATTTGCAACAGTTAATTATTTCTATCATCAAAATTATTTGCCTGGTTATAAGATGTTATAAATGGATATGAACTCTGAGGGAGAGATAGCATATGTTGTGGTTATATCACTAGTTTTCTGGAATATTTCCTACAAAATTGAAGTCTTATTAAAGTAAATGTTCAGAAATATCAGATGAATTTCATGCATACATCCCAAGAGCAGAGAAATGATGAGGCTCAAGAGGTGGCTCAAGAGGAGATATTTTTAGTTCTTACTTAGCTTGAGGAGAAAAAGGCAAAGGAGAAGCAATCAAGAATTTCAGAACAGTCTATATAAAAGCTGAAACAGTGTTGGTGAAGTTTTACAAAAAAAAATATATGGTCAATTTCATACTAATGGAGGATTCTAGAATTTGTGCAAGTTGACCAGTCAAGATATTCATGCAATTCATAATGAGGTATTTTCACTTACATACATGCAATAGTTAGAAACATAAAGATTTAGTATATTTGTTACATGGCAACAAAATATAGATTCAGAATTTTTCAGTTTTATATCTTTGACTTCCCAGTGCTTGCAGTGAGCCCTAGTATGAAAGCTCGCCCCAAGACAAAACCCTTTGAGAGATGATCATTTTGTATGATATTGGCCCTATGGCAGATATGTCTGTTCCTGTTTGATCTGTCCCAGAACAGAGAGCTCTCTGGAAGCTCTCTGTGCTTACTCTCTGAAGCATAAAAATTATGCTGAACAAAATAAGGAATTTAATACTGCTTTGTACAGTTATGTGTTCTGCTCCCAGTTTTTTTTTTCATGTTAAATTTGCACACATGAGGTAACCATGGTCCAAAATAATGCATATAACATCGACATTGGAGACATATAAAGCTTGCTAAAATAACTGGTTTAAGTTCTCTAACTTTTGAGGGTTTCTTTTTATAAAATGTGTTTGCTAAACCACACTATATATATGCAAATAATAGATTAGTGGTCTTATAGTATTATGAACTACAGATAATTATATTTAAGACTGCAAAATGTAATCCAGAGGAAAGTGTGGCCTGACTTAGAATAACAAGTATATTTTGGTACTATCTGGAGAACACTTTAAACTGTTTTTCTCAGGTCTTACCTGAGGTCTTACCATTTTTATATGTAAATTATGATTTAGTCTTTTAAATATTTTTATCAATATTTTATTATTTTATCAACAGTTTTTAGTGGACCTTTGCCCCAGTCACTTTAAAGAATGTTGGGTTTCCTTAATGGGTTGCTATTCAATATTTGTTTTTTTGTCTTATTTGTTTTGTGTTTATTATTGTAGCTCTGCTTTAAAAGTTGGTTACTTGTGGTCTCTAGGGTGCCAATTGTCATATCTTTGCTATGTGAATGCTTTGCAAATATTAATGGACTTAGATGCATAAAAGTTTCTGTAAGAAGAGATATTATGCCTACTATTAGAAAAATTAATAGTTTCCAAAAGAATTTGATAAATAATAGACATTTTATTGCATGAGGGATTTTGACATCTTCTTTCTAAATTTGTTTACTTTCAATTTGGTTTCTCTTTTAAATCAAATTGTGAGATATTTTGATAATTTATGGAGAAACTACACATGTATCTCCCCAGTTCTATTTTAAAAAAAAAGAGCAACATGGTGATCCTATAAGTCTTTGGAACGTACACTAGTGAGAAGTTGCAAGCCATGCAGCCAGGGATCCTGTCAGTCCAAGAGATGTCTTACCAAAGCAACATCAGTTGTTATTATATAGGAAATCCATCAAGTAATAAGGGTTTTGCTGGAGCTTGACTATCAGATGAATGTTATCAAGACTGAATTGCCTTCATAAAACGTAAATTTTGATCATCCGGCTAATTCAAACAATCAGGTCTCATTTTTGTCTAATTTCAGCATTCAGCTTCACAAGATGAGAATATGATTTTCTTGGAGTCGTTGGTACTTTGTTTGTTGTTCAAAGCACAGATCTCCTAGACTTCTGTTACAGTAATAAACTGAGAATTAGACTAGACTCTTAGATGAGCCTTCTCATTACTGACTGTTGAGAAAGATTTAGTTGAATTGATTTGCTTAGCATTGGGTGGGGACCTTGCAGCGACTGTGTAGAATCTGATTCTCAGCAGGAGCCTCTCTGTATCTATAGTCATAAGGGGAAACACTCTTGTTTGTTGTTGCTTGACTCAACTTGTGCAAAACACTCTGTTCTCCACGGATATTTCCTTTGCAGATCTATGCAGCTTTCCTATGCAGATCCCTTACATCTATGACATAGTTCTTAAATGAATCTGAGAATCAGATTCCCATAATTATAAGGAAAGAAACTTGTTTAAATACATATTTTGTATTTTCAATACCAGTAGATTCAAAAATGATAGTTTGATGCATAATGATATATCTATCATTAAATCAAGAAACATTCCCTTTCTAGTAGTATAGTATGTAAGTAGAATTCTTTATCTCTATCCAAAGTCAAAGTCAAAACTGATAAGGCATCACTGATTTTACTCGGAGAATAAACGCTTATATGATGTCAGGAGGTTATTCTCACTTCTAAACTCTTGTTGTGTAGAGGGATACATTTTTTTCCTAATAAAGATTGGAGTTGATGCTCTCAAATCTTTCTAAAGATCTCAAAACTCTTTTATTTTTTGTGCTTTCTTTCAAGATATAACATTTTTTTCCCACTTATTTCACAAGCAGCCAGGACATATGTATGATTAATTTGCCAAATTCCTCTTTTAAAAATGAAAGCTATTTTCTACTAAGAGGCAAGAATGTAAAAAATAAGTGTATTCTGTAGAGTTTTAAAATAGAAATAGCTTCTGAAATTTCAGGGGAGAAAAATGTCTTTTCCTAAGATCTTATTATAGTCTGAAGAAAATTTGTGCAAGTCTACTGCTCAAAATAAAAGGTGGATCTTGAAACACTATATTTATTTAATCAAAGCTTTTGTTATACATTCTTGATATTTCCTGTTTCTTATCTATAGAAAGCTTAGAACTGCTTTACCTTTAACATTGATTGAATAAGATAACTTCTATCTGTTTAGTAAATAAAAAAGTCAGAACTTAATGCAGAAAGCAGTACATGTCTGTCAAGATTTTCAGGAATAAACTGTTTTTTCAGTTATGATATGATATTTTTTGGAGAAAAGGTGAGGACCTGCAGATATCCTGTAGTAACAGTATAAATATTATTTTTGTCTTCTGACTCAGACAGTATATCCTGGTTAGTAACCACAATGTATCTGATGAAATGAAATATGATAGTTAAATGTTAAAGCATATTTTGCTGTCCCTAGGTTTTGTAATCCTTATGTGTATTGTATATCCATCCCTTGCTCTTATCTTGGTATATTTTATGATCCAGTATCAGGGCTTACTCTTAGACACCTTGAAGGGTAAGAATATTATATTACAGTCTTATAAAATTCCTCCACAAAAGATAATAAGTGATACCAGTTTTCTAATGCTATCCTACTCATGGAAGGCTTGAGGCTGAAATATGGCTAATACTCACCTGCTCTTGTCAATCATAAAGAGAGAGATTATTTTAAAATAAAAATTAGAGCAATATTTGAGGGACAGAGACAAAAAAGTGTTTGTGATAAAAGTTCTAAGATCTGTGAAGTGAACAGATTGGTGGGGTAAAGACCTAAACTATGTCAAAAACTAGGTTTTATGCCTTTTTATTCTTTTAAACAAACAAACAAAAACTGATAAGCTACAGAATGTATCTCACCCGTGTGTGGACAGCTCCTACTATTGCTACTAAGAAGTTCATCTAATGCATATTGGTGTTTGAAAACAGTGTCAAAAATAAAAATGTGAACTGAGTTCAGAAAGTCCACATAAGTAACAAAGCACTATATAAAGGGTGATTTTTGCAAAACCACTTACGTTTCCAGAGCAACATGGCTTGATTTGAGTCTTGTATGAAAGTGCAAACAATGTGATTGCCACTTGCTCCTGGTATTTTATTACTACTTCAAGTCTCTGGCTCATGCTGATTCACCATTAAAATTATGTTGTAATAGGAAGTCTAGTATCACCTGTCATAGTACAGATTGATACAGAAAGTAAATTTAAAATCTTCACAACTTTAAAAACACCCCTAATTTCTTGTTAATGATTTAGGCATAAATCATACCTAGGCATAAATCATTCAGCACATATGCTGAATCTTGTATATTCTTCAGAGCAGCTCCTACTCATGTAGGTTGTTTGTCACAGCGGGTGGGAACAAAGATACTTATATGAAACATACACTGCACACACTGAAATTGGCTTTGTGCTTGATAGGAAGGGTTATTAAGTTACTTCTACTTACTAAGCTACTCTGCACTGAGAGGGAATTGGGAGAATTTTGCACTTACTAGAAGAGTTCAGAACTTAAAAGAATAGTCTTTACAATTTTCTGGACCACTACAATAATGCAAGAGACATATTTCCTGTGTGTATTCAATGTTCATTTTCAAGATAACTGAACAGGTGTGACCTAATGGCATTTGATTTAAGTCTCCCATTTGTTCTTAGCTTCCACTTCAAGGCAGTGCTGGTGTCCTACAGGTTTTATGTTTTATTTACAATGTCTCAAACACTGCATACACTTCAGAGAATCTCAGCTACTACTTGCCTTCTATATGTAGGAAACTGAGCTAAGGGCATGATGTAAAAATAGCTAGTATATTATACTGGATCATTACTATTAACCTTAATCTCTTAGCTGAAAAAGCAAAAAAGCAAAAATGTCATCAATTTTTAACTATTGTTACAGTAAAGCTGAATAAACAATTGATTTACTAGTCTAATCTTAGGGAAACGCTTTCTTTTAATCATGAAAAAAATTTGATGTGGACATATATGTAACTAATACAGCAATTTCCTCTTTGAGATAGAATCTTCTTTCTTATCTCACACTGTCTGGGTCTATTAAGTAAGATTTAAACTTTAACTATAATCATATTCAGATAATATTTGTAATAATGAACAAATATGAGAAATGCTCTACTGCATTTGCACCATGAAAGACCCCATAATTGAAATTAGTTAGAAATGCAAATCATCTGGAGCACAGATGGCAGGTAGGAGTAACACCTGGCTTTCATTTGTCTCACTGACCTGTATGATTCTATATCATAGCCGATCTATAATAATGATAACCACAGCTGTATATTCCTAAATAGTCATAATATGTCAATTTGTTTTGCTCTTTTACTCTACACTCTTACCATAAATCTTCAACATGAATGCTCAGTTTGGGATGCTGTACCAGATCATCTCCTGGGGAAACCATGAGGAGCTCAGCTAGAACAGTTTAACATTTTTGGTAAGTTGACAGATTCAAAAAGAATGGGGCCAAAATCTTCTTGGTGGTGGCCAGCAATGGGACAAGGAGTAATGAGTATAAACTGAAACACAAGAAGTTCTATCTCCATAGGGGAAGAACTTTACAGTGAGAGTGACAGAGTGGTGACAGTATAGAGAGAGTAGAACAGGGTGCCCAGAGAGGTAGGTTGCGGAACCTCCTCTGGACATCTTCACTGGATTCTTCAAAATCCACCTTTCAACCTCAATCTTTCTGTGACTCTGTGATTCATTCAATAATAACTGTAAAATAACTGAAATATATATATATATTTAAAAATATCTGCTTCAGTATGTTATTTTCACTTTTCCTCTATCTCTCTGGTTAGTTTGAACTTAGTTTGGTTGAGCATATTCGTGTAAGAGTCCTGATGTTTAACTCTATTCTAAAAAAACTTACTGAAAATTTACAGTGATGATGCTGTGCATATATGCAGGAATTTCGGAGGACATACCTTACTGATCTTTCAATTGTAAGAATACTCTCATATATCCTTATCAAAGTGTGTGAAAGCTCATCCACTTCTCTCAACATGTGAAACAACGATGGATCATGGAGAAAACAAACAAACAAACAAAAAAAAAAACACTGAGATGCCTTTAAGAGTGGAAGTGGAAGCTTATTGCAAAATGAGAAAGTTAAACATCTGCCTTGAACCACAACCTTTATCCAGATAAATTGGGTTTAATATTTATTTTGCTCAGGTTAATCAGAAGAAGCTCAGGGAAGAGTGACTGAAGGACTAGAAGCCTAGAAAATACGATTAATAACAGAAGATGTGAAGAATTGTGTTTGTTTAGAGAAGTAGGGGAGTGGTAATCTTCAAATATGTAACTACTTATTATAGAGACAATCAAAATTGTTAGTTCATGTAGCAACAACCAAACTAGCAGGCTTAAATTGTACTATAAAGATTTGTGTGTGTGTTTATATTATTGCTTAACAAAAGCTAACTTTTGTAGTGTATGTCACAATCATGTCTAATCTTTAAGTCTTATCTTTGTATTTTAAAAAAATATATTTCCCTTTCAGAACTGTTTAAACTATTTTGTTTGCATCTTCCTGTAAAAAAAGTCACCAATCAGACTGAAAAAAATTCAAAACCTGTTAATCAGACTAGATGTAGCTGGCTTCTATAGAACTCAGCTGGACAAAACTACCTAGATTGCATGTGTTTTACAATAAATTAGCATATATTGTAGCTGATCTTTACTTTTATCACTATTACTACTTTGTTGCTTGTTATGATGCCTTTACTGCAAGCTAAATCATTTTCATATTTTAGACTGCAACTTTGTCCATGTTGAAGGCACTTTTACACTTCCTTTTTTTTCCCACCACTACTCCTTCTAAAGACCCTATCTGCAGGTGCAGACTGTGTCCACCATCTTTTAACAGAGCAGACAGAAAATTTAATGCTATATATCAAATCATTCACTGATCAAGTATGGGGTTCTTTGGGCTGTTTGTCAGTTATTTCTATAAATTATTCCTTTTGGGCCCTCTGTTTCATACTCTTACAGTAATACTAAATATTTTTGACAAAACTATTGTCAAAACTATTTAGTCAAAGTTGACAAAACTATTGTCAACTATGTATTGGAGTACATATTGGAATGTCATTAATTCCTTGAAGTCTTCAGTTTGTTGCACAAAAATCTGGTGAACTTAGAAGCCTCATTAAACATTTTGCCTTTATGATGAAAAAAAAGTGGGAAAGTGATGCTGTATTTCACTTTCAGCTATTCAGCTGGAAAATGTGTAATCATACTGAATACAAGAAAATAAACCAGTTTTGGAAACTGAAAAGCTAGATTATTTCCACACAATTGTGCAAACTTAACTGAATTTTGTAAACATCTCTAAGCTTCTACTGAAAAGGCAAGAAACAGACATCACAGCACGATGACTCTGGAAATGCCTCTCGCTTTGCATTGAGCACAATATGAACCCTGAACAATTGTCCTCTCCTATATATCTCAGTAAAATTATTATAGTTTTGTGAAATAAAATTGGTCTTTTATTTCTTGAATTTTATTCTTGTTGTTCATTTGTGTGAGTTTGCTAAAAAAAATATATTCTGTTTACTTAAATGTGCAATAGGTAACTAGTGAAACTATGTCCAGGGGCTAATAAGATTTTTTTTTGTATTTCTTCATACCTTCTTTCAGAGGTACAAAGCTTCTGTGTGACTTGTTTTCCTCATGCTTTAATTAACTCAGAAGCTTCTTTTTTTCTTTTTCCTTTCCTTTTTTTCCTTTTTTTTCTTTTTTCTTTTTTTCTTTTTTCTTTTTTCTTTTTTTCTTTTTTCTTTTTTTCTTTTTTCTTTTTTTCTTTTTTCTTTTTTTTCTTTTTTCTTTTCTTCTTTTTTTTCTTTTTTTCTTTTTTTCTTTTTTTCTTTTTTCCTTTTCCTTTTCCTTTTCCTTTTTCTCCCTATTTTTTTAGAGGAATTGAGGTACCAGAGTTGATCACCTTGTTCTGGTGTGCAAGATCTCCCCCAAAGGGAGAGAGTGAATACAAACCCTGCCAACGTAGCTGAGCAGGGTGGTACCACAGACCTCAGGAGCTCTCTTTCCGCTGCCGCCAAGGCCCTGAAGAGACTCCGTGCTGGTCCCCTGTGCTTGCTCTTTAGGAAGCCCCCTTGCCCCTAAGATGGGGGCAGGATGGGGAGGCATCACCTGGCCCTGCTTCTTTGGACCTCTTAAAGTTCAACATTTAGGCTTAATGGGGTATTTACTAGAAGTAGAGGATGGCAATCTATCTTGGTTCCTAATTTACTAAATAATGCTCTTTTTGGCATCTAATTTTGTGTGGAGGCTGCTCTTACAAGTGGACAGATATAAAGCACGTGTTAAGTGAGAACACGCAGCCTTCTCGGTCAGCTCTCTAATCTCTTTCTGTGGTCAGCACTTTTTTGAGGAAGTGATTATGTGTAATTGGCTTTTTTGTTTGTTTTGAAAACATCCGTCTTGCAAAGTCAATCTGCGGCCTAGCTGTCTCCTGTACCAAAGTTCCTCAGAGATTGCTGTGTTTGAGTTAAAAGCCTTAAAAATCACTGCCTGACAAAATCACCATAGAAAGCAATAGCAGAGCAGAAGCCCAGAAAAGCACTTAGAGGAGCAAGGACATAAATCTCTTCGGAATCTTTAAAGACTGAACATTTCATTCTCACAATGTGTGAGCAGAAAAAATGAGCAGAAAGATAAGTATTAATGAGGTAACGCTCTCTGGAGTTTCCTCCACTCATGTGTTTGCAATTTGCTAAAAAAAATCAAAAAATCATTTATGGCTGCTTTTTTTCCTCTTCTGCCTTTCTTAACTTGCAGCTAGAGGTAGTTGCTGCTGGTTTTAGTTTCTTTGAGCAGATGAATTTATGCAATGGTCATAAGAAGTGTGGTACTACCTGCTTTCTTATCCTTTCTTTAGAAGGGGAGAATAAAACAGCACAGTGGGAGTAAGGGGGCAGAAATGAAAGCAAGTTCATTAAGGGCCTCCTATCTGTTCAGTGGGAAGGGAGAACAAACCTGTGAACATTCCTAATTGCTGGCACTCATGTTTTAAAGAGAGTTGTAGTGTAAATAATTTGATAGAGCTTCCTTGGCAATGACTGCATCTGGTATTAGTGAAGCAGGCAGATTTCTTGCTGCTCCTAATGAGTCTCCCTTGTCTCACCACGTTTTTCCTCCAGCTGCTTCATGCCCGCTACGTCCTGCAGCTACTGCACGAAACCAGGAGGGTGCTCAAGGAGATGCCGAACATCACTTACCTTTCCACTTCCTACTCCAAGGAGATCACCGTCTGTGGTAAGGGGCCACAGCAAAGGCCTGCTGCTGGCCTGACAGCAGGCTGAGGCCCTGACAGCTGGGGGGTGGTATGGATGTTTCCAGCTGGAGCCATCGCAGGAACGTTCTCCCTTTTTTTTTCCTTTGGAAAAGTGCAAATTGGCAGAAACCAAGAAAAATAAGGTTACTGAGTCACTATAGCGTATTTTAAGAAAGTCCTTCACCTCCTTTTCCCTTTTCTCTTCTTGCTAAGTGTTTCTGAATGAGTCAGTATTAAATCAGCTAACACTGCAGCATAGCCTGAATATTCCTGTACTTCCATCTCTGAGAAGGCACCGAGTGTTGTGATGACTGCCTGCCAGTCTCACCATTTTCTCCTCTTACTGAGAAAAAGACTTTGCCATCACAATTTACTCGGTAATGCTTTTAATGAGAGCTTAATAGGGGTGGCAAAAAAAAGACCTTGCAGTGACAGCATGACTGTCTGGAATAAATTGAAATATGTAATCGACTCATTTCTAAAGGGACTCATGGGGATGAATCAGTCTTTGTACAACAAACGGATTAGCCTCACAGAACAACGTGAGGTGTCCCAAGGTAAAGGCCTCGGAATTAAGAGCCCATTGCCCATCGTTTTATTATGCTCTTGTAAATTATGGATAAAAGGATACTGCCTCATGGCTTGTCACAGGGGGTGATGGTGGCAAAACAGAGCAGCAAGGCTGCCATTAACTCAGAGAGCTAACAGTGCCTGTGGTGTGTGCAGTAGGAAAGGGCACTACGACACACGCTGAACAGCTACTAACGTTTTTATAAGATGTGGTTGTGCAGCTCCTTTGATTGCCAGGCAGGGAGTTGTTTACACGACATTTTGCATAAACAATAATTCATTAATCAAGCAGACAGACCCTCTCTCCAAGCCAAGGGAACATGGATTCATGTTTACTCGCTACACAGCGAGCATACCTCCTCTTAGTTGCAATCACCAAGCAGCATCTAGAGGGTTCCCCTTCCTGCCCATCCATTTACAGCTTTTGTCATCAAAAAGATCTTCTGTGAAGGACAAAATACCGTTTTTTTAAAGGTATCAGGTCCAAAAGGTTGAATTCCTTAAAATAAGGTGTCCCTCATACCTTTTTAATTTCAAGTAGTGAGGATTAAACATGTATCTGAAATGTCTGTACCTCCCATGTGATGTAAAAGCTGCCTAGAAGAGCCCTCAGAGTGACTTCAGCTCTGGATGAATGCCAAAAGTTGCACAGAAGCTGATTGAATGGGGCAAAAAAAGGCCACATCATCTCTATCTCTCTCTCCCTTTTCTTTTACTCCAGTCAGTGGTGTTGAATTCGTAGTGTCACAAGACAACTATCAGAGGTGTCCCTTGCCCCTGTGGTGGTGAGGGCAGGTTTGCTGCCCTGCAGAGGGGAGCTGCCCCGCTGCCTGCTCCGGGCACAAGGATGAGATCAGGATCAGGTCTGTCTGTCCTGCAGCCTCCGCCCCAGGCCGTGGGGCAGGAGGGAAGTCCCGGACACCTCCACCAGATCCCAGCTGCTGTAATCAAGCCCTGGCCCCGGGTCATCCCTGAGGATGCCCAGTGTGCAATGGACTGCTCCGTAAATTTGAAATCTTGTAGTAATTAGTGGTCTGTCATATTTCTAAAGTACCGATTCCTTTCTGTGACACGCTGTGTTTCTCAGATGCATAATGTAGTAGTTCATCTTACTCACATTTTTCTGGACTAATTCTTGGGCTGTGTGACTGGTTTGATCTTCTGATTCAGTTGGAAAGTCAAAAAAAATATGCAAGACGTGTATAAACTCTATTAAGTATTTAATTGACAGATTTCGCTGAGCAACTTGAGTAGGTGTCTTAAAATGCTGTAGTCCTATTGCAAAGCAAATTATTAAGGGGAAACATGAGGGAAAAGTTAGGACTAACTCATTTTTTTTGATTCTAGTTTTCTCTCTTCCCTCTTTCATGTCAAAAAAAAACCAAAGAACAAAAACAAAAAAGACCCAAACTTGTTTTTGTTTTTCTGTAGGAGATTTACATGGAAAACTGGATGATCTTTTGATGATATTCTATAAGGTAAGTAGGTGTCCTGTGACACAGCGTTTTGAATTCAAGGCTTGCTGTTAAGAACACTTACTTAATAGTTTTCAGCACTTCTCGAGTGGTTCATGTGGTGTGTGTGCATCACACACGTGTATGTGAAGAAGTACTAATTTGAATGATCCGGGCCTGTCTAAATGACAATCTGGAGCGTGAACCCAAACTTAAGAAGGTTCCTTGCAATTTCTCTAAAGTCATGTTGCTGGTTTATATTCTGTATTGGTTCAGGTTTTGTAAAATCAGGAGCTAACTTAGTTTCTTATGCGTCTGTACATCAGGGGCCATTTTGGCCCTCTGCAGTGAATGCAGAAGCTTTCTTGGGCCCATTTACACCTTCCATCAATATCTGCAAAATATTCATTTATTGTTTGTTTACAAGAAGCAAAAAGGAGTAGTATCTGCTTAAAAGCCTTTTAATTCCTGAAAGTAGTCAGGTAACTTGCACAAAATAGATATGCTTTGGACACCATTTACGAAGCTTTCAACAGCTGTCCACTTTTCATGTTAAACAAAGCATTTCTGTTTTATCGATGTCCAAGAAAGCTTCAGGCACTCTTTTCCAAATTGAGTCTTCAACGGAAGATACAGAAATTTCCCTGTTTTGTTGCACGTTTCTCTCTAGCATGAAGACACCTCTCGTGTAACAGATGTCCCCTCTGAATTTTCAGTGGCAGAGGGCTTGTGTCTGATGGTTGTGTGAAAGGAGGCAGTAATGAGCTAAGGCAGCTGCTTCATGGTGCAGTTCCCCCTGCTTCCAGCTTCCATGCACTTCAGCCCACATTGGCTGAGTGTGAGGTTTGACCCAAGCGCACGCCTGAAGCTTGTTTATCTCTGCAGGGCTCAGCCTTCCGTAGGGATCAGTAACTTCAGCTGATCCTGGGCTTGTTGTATTTAAATTGTTACTTTGACTTGGTAATTTTCCTATTTGAAACTGGGTATTAGAACAGAATAGGAGTAGGATTCAGATTGGTTTTATGCACCTCACCTGGGATGGCACAGAAGAGCGATTTTGAAGATAAATGCTCAGGTGTGGCTGTATTTATGTGAGGAATTGACCTCACAGTCTTTCAGAGCTGGCAGAAGATGATTCCCTTCTCCTCCTTTAAGGAGATATTCCAAAAGAAAAAATCTCCTAGAGCAAACGTGAAAACCCAACACTAGTAAATTCAGATAAAAAGCAGCCACAGATTTCATGGGCTAGAGTTCAGCCCTCATCATTCTCTGCTGCTGGGGGACTCCTTCCACAAAAAGCCCTTAAAACGGGGGGATATTTTGCTATGACTTCAAAGGGGCTGAGAAAATAGAGAGCACATGATAGAGCTGCTTACGTGTGTAGAAGCCAGTGAGCAGTGGCAGTGTTTCCAGTGCCCTGTGAGCGGTTTACTCACCTGAGCAACAAATCCTGCCAGCCTTGGAATCTGTTTTTGCCCTGTGAGCCCAGCTCTAGGCTAGACAGAAGCCTCCTCCTCAGAGGGGCACGAGCGACCCACGAGCCACCAAGCACCCTCAGTGGTGGCCCACGAAGTGGGCACTGGGCCCCGCTCTGCACGGAGCAATCCCCTGGCACCCTATGGGTTATCAGTAGATACCCTGCTGTGTGTATAGATCTTAAAACCGTTTTGCGTGGTCTTAAGATAAGACCTTTTCCTCAGTAACCCATCTGCAAAGATTCTTTCAGTCTCTGCCGGATTGCAGCATTTCCTAAAGTTCAGTGAGACTCCCGAATTTTCTGTTCTGGATTGCTCACCGAGCTTGCTGAATGGGTGCTATGGATAGAAAGGCCCTGAAGCTGGAGAAAAGGCAAATGACAAAGGGAATTTCATTCGTCACTAGCCCGGAGGATGCAGTAGTGATGCCTAGCAGCAAGTGACCCTGCAGCACTTTCCTCCCAATCATTGGAGGGCCTTATGCACCTCTTTGGCGTGTCAGAGGCTGCCACACTCTTTAATTTAGCGTTGCTCTTACTGCTGGTCGGGGCTGCAGGAAGGGAAGTGAGAGCTTTGCATGAGTGCCCAACAGAAGTGTCGCATCAGAGGGGAGACTTCAAAACAAACCCTCGTTTGAAACTAAGAGTTGTGGCTAAGCTTTTCCAGGAGAAGAATGGTAGGGAAGATCCATATCCCCATGAGCACTGCAGCTGCATGTGCTCACAGTCTCCTGGTAATTCAGACACCTCTTAGCTGTGAGGCAAAGTTTTGATTAGTCCATCTTTCCATGAGCTGCTGCTGAGGCTGCCTCATCTGTTCCAGAAAAAGGTGATTCCAGAGATCAGGACAACTCCTGATCTTTTTGGCCTTCCTGATAACAGCACAGGCTTCCAATTGGGACAAAAGAAGAGTAGGTTCCAGTGAAGAGCATAGTTGGGCCGCTGGCCAAATGGCACATCCCACAGCAAGCCCGTTGTAGCGGTGCAGTGCTGGCCATGCGGGCAGGAGTGGTGTGTAGCAGGTGTGATGTTTTGTGAAGCTGCCAAACCTCGCAAGCCTGACTTCAGCAGTTGACATATGACTTAGGTCTTTCTTTCTTCCTTTTTTTTTTTTTTTTTTTTTTTTTTTGAAGAATATCCTCTAGACTGTAGTTTTTCTTAGGAACTTTAGCAAGCGTGGACTGCAGACAATATATGGGCAGGAAATCTGATTTCTCATTGTGTAAGGAAACATAAGGACTTTCAGAATTTGTGTCACAGGAGAATATTTCCTGAACTTGTTGTCTCCCATAGAAAATGAATGATTCTCTTCTATTTGTAAGTGTGTAGCTTCCTGCCAGAAGTTCCTTTAATTTAATAAAAATAATGTAACAAAGAAAAGGGCCAGAGACAGCATCATCAGAACAGTCAGGGAGGTCTTCCCTCCTCTAATGACTCATACAGGGTGTCTGGTATGGGGACCTCTGCCCCAAGCACTGGGAATGCAGAAATACTCCATTTTAAACCTCTGTTTTAGGCAGACTCTCTTGCAAATTTCCTCGCACTGTGATCTCATTTGGAGTGCTGTTTCTTTCATTACAGTGGCACAGCAGGGTCTCCAAATTTCCTTATTTATGTTTCCTTCTGCAGAATGGTCTGCCTTCAGAAAAAAACCCTTATGTCTTTAATGGTGATTTTGTTGATAGAGGGGACAATTCTATGGAAATACTTATAATCCTGTTTGCATTTCTTCTCATCTACCCCAACGATTTACACTTGAACAGAGGAAACCATGAAGACTACATCATGAACGTGAGGTAGATTTTACTGGTCGGGGATGGGGGGGATTTGTTTTTTCATTGGAAATGTTGGAGTCTTTGATTACAGCTTTAACCACTGTGCCACAGGTTTGATCCCTACAACAGAAGGGTTTTCCTGTGAATTCTGGTGTATTTCAGCATTTTTAATGGGGCGGGGGGGGAAAGAACTTTCTCCTGACACACAAGCCCTTCAGTTCAACTCATTTCTGGTCTCTCACCTGCTCAAAGAGAAACCCCAAAATAATAACCTTGGGGAAAGGAGGCTTTGGCTTGTTCCACAGCATAGCAAGAGCCGTAAGAGTACAATAAAATGGAGCTAGGAAACCCTGAGTTAACATTTCATTTTCCCTTCTTCACTGCTTTTCCTAGATGTCTCTCTGTCCTCACTTTTGACCAGGATCTCACTGCCCAGAGGCAAGGCGCTCCGTTTCGGAGCAGCTCCGTCCCCACGCCCGGGCTCGGCTGTGCGGCCCTGCCAAAGGGAGTCACAGCCAGTGTCTCTGGCTAACGAAAGGGCAACTGCTGGGCAAAATCATCTTCCCAACATGAGAAGAACCCAGGAATATTGGTCCCTGCAATTCTAAACTCCTACAGTAAACTAAACTAAACCAAGTGGCTCGTAGGGCACTCCTTGCTCTCATTTGGTGCATACACACAGAGTGTGTACACTTAGCACAGACATGCACCTGGGTTAGCAGCCCAAGTTCAAATCCTGTTGATGATCCACGCAAGAGAGCCATTTTTTACATGCTGCTTACTTTTTCCTGGCACTGCTTCAGAAAAAAAAATAAAACCAATGGAGTCAAATCCCCCCCTAACAGCAGTGGAGAACATTATCTAAGACTGTGATGGTAGATGGCAAAGAACATGGACATTACAGGCTGCGGCTTTTTGCTGCACGTTTTAGTTGGCAGTGTTGCACGTGAGTGGATTGGAAGGCTGAAAAGTCGGGCCTTGTGAAAACACCCCTCACAGGAGGACTATATTGGTGTTAAAAGAACAAGGAAGCAAAATCCTGGTTCTTTTGGGGGAAACAGGCATTATATTGGCTAATAAACAAAAGTGATTTAGAATGGAAACCCTTGGGAATTGGGATATTTTGTGGGGAAAAAAGTCCCAGTGCCCACGTCCATGAGATTCCCTTGAAAATTCTCACTGGTATCTAGAACGTAAGCTCGTTCATTTAGATGAGAATTAGGCCACTCTTACAAATTCCCGTCTAGATTCTGTTCCTGGTCCCTTGTATGTGCAGGAAATGAGTCTAAGTCAATTCTTAATTCTTAAGCCAGAGCAGAAGAAAGCAGATTTAAACTGAGGTGAGACAGAAATGGAAGGACAAAAGAAAGGATAGAAAATTTGGAGCAATCACTGTAGTGCAGAAAGACATGCAGATTGGGTATAATGGCAACCAGCTCACGATGCTTTCCTGTTTTCAGATACGGCTTCACAAGAGAAGTTTTGAGGAAGTATAGGGTAAGATTCCTCCTCTGTCCTCTTTCTTTTCCTCTCAGCATTGCACTTGTTAAAGTGAAACCTGTCTAAGCAAGGGAGATTCCCACCAGTTTATATAGGTGCAGTGCAGGGCTAATTTAGGAAGGTAGTTAAAAAAGTATCTTGGGTTTTCAGTGGAATAACTGTCAACACAGTTACAAAGTTAGCCTTTTATGCTCAGAAATCTATCCTATAATATAAAAAACATGCATAGGGCCACTTAGGCACAAAGAGAAGATAAAAAAAGAAATGAAATGAAATGCTCTAGGTACAATCAAGCAGTTCTTAAAGGAAATTTCAGATCATGTTTGTGGATGTTGCAGTTCTGGGTGTTTCACAGATGAGTGGAACTGTTCAGACAGCTTCAAGAACATTGAAAAAACCTTGAACTTAGAAGCAACAGGACCTGCCAAAAATAGGATCTGACTTTAAAAAGTTTATTTTACAGGTCCACGGGAAAATAATTCTGTATCTTTTGGAAGATGTCTTTAGCTGGCTTCCCCTCGCTACTGTAGTTGATAGCAAAGTTCTTATCCTACACGGAGGCATTTCGGACACCACCGATTTGGATTTCCTGAATTTGTTTGAGAGAAGCAAGGTAAGAGAGCACTTTCATGTGGGATTGCTTTTGTTTTCTTTAAAGAATTTAGCAGCATAATGCGAAGGTGTTTGCATTAGGAAAGGAAATGGATCCTAGGTAGAACAAGCAGGGAAAGAAGTCTTTTTCTTCAGCAATAGTCCTTAGCAAGAAAGGATTCAGAGCTGTTGCGAGGCAAATCTTTGGCTGCTGACAAATAACATGGGTCTCTTGACTTCAAAGTAGTTATAAAACTCTTCAGACGCCTCCTTCCCACAGTGATGACACATTAATGAGGGAGTATGAAAACTCCTGCGCGCTCAGGCATTCCTGGGCTCGAGCTTCGCCAGCTGCTGAGCTCTGCCGCATGCCTGCGGCTCCGCTCTTGCCGCCGGCTCCATGCGGGAGCGCTTCCGCCGGCCCGGCTCTCCGCTGCGTGTGGGAGCCTTCCCAGCAGGGTCGGCACGTGCAACGCGGCCTGGAGAAAGCAGAGGCTGCTGCTCGTCAGCACGTGGGGAGATCAGTGCAGGCTCTCTCAAGAGGTGAACAGGGAGAGTTCTTTCAGACCAGTGGGAAATGGTGGATGATTCAATCCTGAAGAGCTGGACAACTAAACTGACCTGTCTGCTTGTGAGTGGGGCACTTAGGCTCTTCATAAACAGTGGAGACCAGAAAATCCACTGGCAATCCAGATCTTATCGTTGCCCAAACAGCTGGACGATGGCCAGTGGTTTTGATGGAGGCACTTGGTGGCCTTGGAATGTCCTGGTCTGGTCTTGCTCAGAGGTCTTTGCCAGAGGTTTCCTGCAGGTCCAGCTCCTATCTGCCCACCTCATGCTAAGGTCTCAGGTATAATAGAGCAGCTCAAATTGCACACACACACAAAAAGAGCTATTGTTAGAAAATATCAAAAGAGGAAAAAAAGATACTTCTGGAGAAGAGTCTATGTTAATGGGTGTTCACAGGGCCGTAGTGCCCAGCTCCAGGAGAGCAAATGTCCATATGTACTGAAGGTGGTGGTTGGGTTTATTTAACAATAAAGGGCCTGAGGCAAAACTTGATGAAATTCACTGTTATCCTGCTCGTAATCCATTAATTTCAGCTGAACAAACCTGGCAGATTACTCCTGGATCAGAGCCCTGACTGTCCTTTGACTATCAGTGTGACATACAGGGTATTTTGAGTTTCCAGTGAAGCTGGGCACTAACCCCTCTGCTTGTGGTTGTGGCTTGCAATGATGCCTGTATCTTACTAAGAGCATGAGAGCAGTCCTGGAGAGGCTGATTGCTCACATCACGTGTTTATATTTGTAAGGCAAAATTGCTCCAAGGGCTAAACACCAGCAACTCCCAACAAACCTGTGAGATCAGGGCATTACAGGAGTTAAATACTGAGTAGAATTAAATCCTGAGTACAAGCAAGGGCAACGTGATGTGCTTTTCACCTGCCTTCTCTGCATCACTAGGAATAGGACTAGAGGAAACGGCCGCAAACTGAGGCACCAAAAGTTCAACATGAACTTAAGAAAACACTTCTTGACAGTGAGGGCGACAGAGCCCTGGGACAGGCTGCCCAGAGACATTGTGGAGTCTCCTTCTCTGGAGATCTTCCAAACCCGCTTGGACGCAGCCCTGTGACCCTGTGTGAGCAGGGGGGTTGGACTAGATGACCTCTGAGGTCCCTTCCAACCTTAAGCGTTCTATGATTCTATGATCACCTTTATGCTCTGATTCACATTCAATATTTTGTTTTTCAAGGTGAAGTCTTTGATGCGGCCACCCAGGTCCGTTCTAGACATGAGGCTTCAAGTGAAGGAGAAAGGCCCCGGCAGCAGCAGCAGCAGCATGCCCAGTAAGCACAGAGCCCATCAGGGCGCGTCAGAGAGGAGGAGAGACCAGTCGTCGTCCGGGGCCGCCCGAGAGCCCCAGAGGCCGGCGCGGGCCGGCGCGAGCCCCGGCCTCCCCTCTGAGGCGGTGGGGCCTCACGAAGAAGACTGCTCTCGAGATCCCACCCAGAAGGAATGGCAACAGGTACGGGACACAGACCTGGTCACGGCGGGTGACGTACGGTGCAGCACCTCGTAGAGACTGGCACAGGTCACATAGGAGCACACAGGAAATGGGAGCTGCCCTGTGCAGAGGGTGTGAGCCTGAGCCAGCCTCTGTCCCTCTGGACAAGAAACCCGTCATAAACCCGTCATTCTCAGCAGGATGCTACTCAGCCATTAAGTATTTGGATATTTTTTTGTAGACCTAATGCTAGGAAGGGCATAATAAAAGCATGTGATTTTTTTTTAATGCTTTCGAAGTAGACACAGTTCAAAATATGTTTTTCTTAGCTAATAGGATAGGAGGAAGAAACTGCTCAGCATGAGATGTGGTGGCATGCCCTCGTGTGGTTGCACATCTTGGAACATAGGTGGCTGTCAGTTGAAATAGGCCAGACTTTGCTATTTTATTTTATTTTATTTTATTTTATTTTATTTTATTTTATTTTATTTTATTTTATTTTATTTTATTTTA
>JAVCKT010021008.1:7358-23903 GCA_032273925.1 Rhynchotus rufescens
GGTTTCTGTTGGTATAGCTGGTTGGTACAGCTACCTGACGTATCTCCCATTAGTGGTTTGTGCCCTGTAAGGGGGCACTGTGGGCCAGCATGTTGTGTTGAGAGAGGATGTTGAAAATTCAAGTGATAAATTCAAAAGAGTATCAGTTTGATTTATACATGTGTAGAATTGCTCTGGCAATGGAAAAATTTCAGTCCTTCTAATTCATTAGTAGCAGCAACCTTTAAAATTATCATTGTATGCAGCTATTATGTTTTTATGTTGAATTCAATATCAAAACTTTCCCTTTGTTTTAGTTTGGAGTAGGGAATTATGAATGACAGCTAATTCTGTCAGGAATCTGTAAGTAGAGCTTGAAAAATCGAAAAAGCACTCAAGCCTCCTTCGGCACCCACAGCTTCTTGCTCAATGGAAAGGGTGGGTAATTTTCCCAAAGAGGAGAGCTCTGATATGCTATTTTGGGATTTGTTTTCAATGAGTGATTATCTCTTCCTACTCTCTCAGAAAGAGGCCTATGGATAAGTGGCCTATAAATGAGCATCACAGCCAGTTTGTTTCAAAGTGCCTCCACTTTCTTATTTCTGTTTTGCTTCCAGTCATCTTTTGCTTAATATAGCCAATAATCTACAAGGAAATAGGGAACACATTGCCTGCATTTCTTGATAGAAGAGTAGCAGTGATAACTGGAGAAAAAAAAAAAAAGAGGCTATTCAAGTCGGTGATCAAGCCTGAAGATATAATTTCACTAAAAGCTAGGTGACTTAGACCAATTAAAATTAATAACCGTTTCCCAGAACGACTCTAGGGGAGATGGTGAGTATTTCTGTGTGATGTTTTACAGTGACATGCTCAACTTAATTGGAGCCCAGGACAGTTCAGAAACTGCTCCCTATGGTTTAGTGGGGCCAACCTAAGCTCTTAAGGCAGTCAGATGGTCAACATGGGGCCACCCCACAGTCCAGCCTTTGGGCGATGCCTTGGGGACGGTGTGTTGGGCAGCACCTGCTCTGCTGCACGTCTGCTCCTGTCAGGGCAGGGAAGGCTCATGTTTCCTTTATTTTACTTGAGTGGCAAGTTATTTTTCAAGAAAGAACAAATAATACTTTACAAAGGAAAAAAAATGGCATCAGAACAAAAAAATGTAATGAAATACAGGAAATTAGTGTTGTGAAGAGCAAGAAGTTTGGAAGCTTTTCTGTGCGATTGTAGGAGTCTTAAGAACGAAAGTTGAGGACAAAAGATAATGGATAGAGACTTTTCCAGCAGAGGATAGAAAAACTCTAAAGAATTGACAAATCAAATCGACCACCTGGAAAACAGTTCAGAAGAGAAATATCAGGTTGTTATGGCTTCCTACCAACAGGAGAGGCTGAGGTATTTTTTTCACAGTGGATTATGATGGAGCATGGTATGGGTAATATTGAACTCCTTGTGCAGTGTGTCGTGTCACCGGGCCAACGAGCCCGGTGGCTTCAGGAGTGGGGCTTAAAGAATGTGCACCTCAGATGAAAGAAATAGATTGTCACAGAAATGTTTAGCCCTAAAGCTCCACGATAACTAAAATGTAGCAAAAGACACAAAAATAAACAGGTTGCTGTCATTGTGTGCAGGAGCCCAGACTAATTGATCAAATAAGAAAAAAATAGTGGTAACAGTGCACCATAGTAAATTAGCTGTAAATCAGCTAAAGGCCTTTTATTTTCTTCTGATGGATGCTGCATGCATATATTGCAAATGAAAATGTTTATGCCCAAATGGCACTTTCTTTTGTTTATGAGTTATCTTTTCTAATGGAAACCTTTATTTGTCTTTTTCTCATTTTTGTCCTGAAAGCTTTTGAGTTTAAGGCATATGCAGTTATTAATATGCATTACAGTCATTGACTTTAATTAATCCATAATGGCAAATTTTTAACCAGGATAACAATGACAGGAACTTTAGCTTTTAAATAATGTGGGAATAATTCTTCCTATTTGTGATTCATCTGGAAGAGGTGTTTAGATTGAAGAATATTTTGAGTGAGTAGGAAAATGCAGTGGCAGGGAAGTCAGTCACAGCCCAAGTTGTCCCCAGTCCTGTGCATTCCTTCAAGAAAAGTTCAGAGAACTAAGGTCTGTGGGCTATCAAACACCCCCATCTTTCTGTTTGGGAAGAGAAATATGAATGAGATTTGGTGGGTTTTTTTTTTGTTTTTTTTTTTAAAGGGGAGGTTTATTTGATTTTGATTGAGCCTACTTTGGAACAAGCATTCATTGATTTTTATGCATCTATGTCTTTATACGCAGAAGTGTTGAACAGAGGTTTGTACCAGTGTCCTTAGTTTATATTGAAATACTTGAACACTATAGCGGAAAACCTGCACCACACCATATGCTTTCTTGAGATATGCAGTTTATCCAACAACCAAAAAAAAGGATAGAACAGTTGGTAAAGTCAGTAAAACTAAATCAATAGCTTTCTTTGAGTAGTAGATGAATAAACAGAAGGAAGTAGCTCTTAACATGTGGTTATATTTTACCTCCTTGAAAAATGGATAAAAATAAATCTGTAAATGGCATTTACCCACATGTTATTAGTTTAGGAATTATATATAGGGAGTATGCAGATTCTCCCATTGAGCCTGGGGATCATGATACGGAAACTAAATCTTCTGCATTCTTTTAAATATAGACAGAAACACAGAAGAGTGGGATGGCATAGAGTAGATAATTAAAATGGCTAGGGTTATTCCAGTTCTGTTAATTTCATTGTATTTTGCAAATGCAATGATAAAAATATTTTAAGTGTTCGCAATTATGGGGTTTAATATAAGATTTATTCACTGGTAAAGTTGTAAGGGGGCAACCGGCTAGTTATGACGTACTAAACAAGAATCAGATTTTTTTTTTTTTTGTAGAAATCTCTTGCACTGTCTTTTTTTTCTCTCTCAGTCTTTGAGATATTTCTTTTCTCCCCACAATCATTCCCTGTCTCCCTGGATTTTCTGTCACTTAAAGCAAGCTGGTAGCATAATGTGCACTCCTGTAGTTCCTCCTATTTCCTTACTTTGAAGATATTTCCTTTAAAAGCTGCCTCAGGATTCTTGAGGGATGAAATAGACACACTAACATAGCTTTTTCCCCTTTTTGGCCTTCCTGCCGTTGAAGTATTGGGAACTGCATGTCCTCCAAGTTTGATATCTGTCCAGTGATGATGTGTGATTTCACCAAAAGAGAAGGAAAAAACAAGTTTAGATATGTTTATCCACCAAAAGAGAAGGAAAAAACAACTTTAGATATGTTTATAAAAGGTAATTATCATTGCAGGGGGAAGAAAGAATACTGCAATCAGCCATTTGGCTTAGGCTCAATTTTTTTTTTTTATCTTTTTTGGCTGGCCTTTTAAAGAGTTTATTTTGCTTTCCTCCTTCCTGTTCATCTCTTTCACGACCGTCTTGCATGTCCATGAGTAAAGGCAGCGAGTAATTTCTGCACTCGATGCTCTCTGGTACTGGTGGCAGACAAAGAGAAGCAGGCTCCAGGCTGGAACAAGGGCACGTTGAGGAGGCCTTTCTAGCAAACATGACTGCCAGTGCCTTCCAGTGACTTCCATGACTTCCAGACCTTCCAGTGCCACCACCACCGCGGCAGCCAGCCTGTTCCTGGCAGGAACATGGTGGTGGCAGCTCCGTCCCTTACGTGACAGCATCTGACCGTCGGGTGTGATCAGGCCAGTGTCGGGAAGGGCAAGATGGGGCTTGCTGCGGTTCTGGGAGACCCATACCCGTTTCCATGGCAACCGCCACGAGAAGTCTGTGTGATTTATTATTTACCACTTCAAACTCTCGTTCCCTGACTTAATTAGGGAAGAGGATTTCCATAAGTCCCCTCCCTCCCAAAATTGAGCGCCTTGCGCTGGTGTTATGCCTGACTCCAGCTATCCCAGGTTGATGTTGCTCTGAAACAGGTACAAACCAGGCTCTGCCTTGGGCTTTTGGACTTCACGGCCAATCCCTGGCTTCACGGAGCAGATCTGCAATTCCTAACACTACTCTTCCCCTCAAGCCTCCTCTCCAGATTTTCAAAGCCAAGGGCCTGCAACAAGTGATGTTCCTCTAATGTCTCTGGATTAGCAGGAAAAATGGCAGAGTCCCCGCAGCAGCAGCTCCCATTGTTTTGCAATTCAGTAATTTGTAGTTATTATCAACTTGTAGGCTCTATTAGCAATACTTTTGCCACCGTTACATACACAAACAGTGTATTTTGATATTTGGGAAGGCTTTTTCTACTGTTATTTGCAGGAAGTCTGATATCTTCACTGTATTTCAAATAAGTATTTCAAATCGTGACTTACGGGCCCTGATCTAAATTTAGCAATTTGGAAGAGAATTTTGAACACAATAATTTATATAATAAAGATTTTTATTCAAATGTCACTGGCAAATCTGCATTACTATATATCGGTACTGAAATTGGGCCCTCCAAAGGGCGTTTTTTTTAAAGTACTTTCCTGGGTTGCATATTTTTTATTTCATATTCAGCATGAGGTGTCTGCTGCATTTAATAAAATAAAATGAAGGTCACAGAAGATCACTACTTTTCCCGTAATGTGTCCCAGGAGATAGCTGGAAAAAGGTAGTGATTGAAATGGGTTGAGGATCCTCTGTGCAGACAAGAGAGAAATTCTGTGCCCTTTTTCAAATTAGAGGGAGGAATTTTACAGCTTTGTTTTAGCTGTGTTTACTTCCTTCTATCTATTCTTTCAGCTCTGCCATCTCAGTTATAATTGCACGTGGAACTCGGTGAGTCGATAAAAACCCTGGCAGTGCCCGGGGCAGCCCCAGCAGCAGGTCCTGCTACACTAATGTACCACAGCTCAGCAGAGTGGCGAGGAGAACCGATGGCTGAAGATGCTTCTTTAAAATAGAGTGCAATAATGAAGCTCATTAATGTATTTTTCATTAGAACGAGAATATTGAGCGTCCAGGTTAAATTCTAAGGAATCCATCCTACACTCATTGAGGTTAATGACAAAGCTCCCAGTGACATTAGTGATGCAGGATGAGAACTTAATTGGGGTAATTAAGATTCTGCTTACCTAAAATTCCCCTATTATTGTCAAGGAGATGTAACATTACTAAATTACTACTGTGAAGAGTTGTGTAATGTTGGATCTCAACACATCTTTCAGAGGTGACGGCATGTCAGGGGTAGATATCATTTCCGTATTTTATATTTGATTCATAAAGTACCCTTGTAATCTTCTGGAGGCTTGTGTGTGTGTAAAACAGCACTTAGAGTTATTTGGGGGTTTGGAATCCCAGTTTTGTTGCGTCTCTAAAGGTGACATGGACCACACATTGTTGAAATCCAAGGGGGATCTGGACTGTTGCAGTGAATAGTTTCATTAAATACAGCTTAATTCGCATTCACTCGGCCATAGTAAAATCCCCATTCGGACCTGAAGAACTGTAGCTGTTTTCCTAAGTAGAATAGGTAGGATATCCAACATCAGCATCTTCCAGGGAAGTCTTAAGCCTCAATTTTAAGTAACTATGTTGATACGGCTAATTTAAATAGTCACCCTCACACCTGCTCGTGCCTGCCTTCTCCAGGCACCCCTAGCCTCCTCCTTCCTCCTTTGCGTCCCCAGAAGATCAGCAACTCCCTCCCCAATTATGCTGCCGTAACTGCTGCTTTGATCACACTAGAAATTATCTTGATTAATAAACCCTACTGCTGAAGAAGAAAGAGCATGAAAGGTGCAGCTGTGGTGGGGAACCAGAGCCTGGCAGTGTGTGGGGTAGAGCCTGGTCTAACCTTCCTGGGCAGGATGGGAGAGGCGAGTCCTACCAGGACTCTGCTGTGGGATGTCACATCCTGAGGTGCCCCCTCGGACTGGCACCAGCCATCCCAGCGTTTGTAGGCCTGAATAACGCAGCGGGAGAACACAGTTGTTTTGGTGGGAAAGTGTGGTTTTTCAGTTGGTGTGGAAAGAAGTGAAGCAATCGGATCTTTTGTGCTTTGCAGCTGCCTCCTCCAGAAATATTTGCTTAGACAACTTGGGAGGGAATTTTTCTAAAACAAATCTGTGACCTGGCGTGATGAAACACTATGTAAAATGCATTAATCTGTGAGGAAATTACTTTCCACATCTGTAACAGTGGTGCAGGAGTTCTGTGTTGTTTCATGTGTATCTGCAGTCATAACCATGTTTTCTGCTGTAGTCTGGTGTAGAGCTTTTCTCATCCCGTCTTTTATTATTAGTAGTAGTAGTAGTAGTAGTAGTAGTAGTAGTAGTATCGATGAGCAACTTTGGAGTTGCAGATGTTCAGCTTAGATGTGTGTGTTTTAATAGAAGTAATTAGCAAATGCAAACCTTTCCTTATCCAGTGTATATTAATTTGTGTTGCACTGTATATTCATCCCTTTTGTTACTTTCTAATGTAAATAGCTCTAATTATGGAACTTCTATCACATAATTAAGGAAACATATTTACTCTCAGCCTTAATACTCTGAGATAGAGTTTGAGGATCTGGTGTTTTCATCCCTTTCACTTGTTCCCGTATTAGCCAGTTCTCGAAAAAGCTGGGTGCATTTCATGAATGCACATTGTAATAGTAGGGTTACAGGAGGGGAATAAATTCCAGGTTTAAAAAAGTAAATAAATAAAATCCAAGCTCCTGAATTTAAGTTTAGTTAAATTTAGCCATCCTGTCTCTTGATCTCTCTTGTGCTTTGAGCCTATTTGCAAAGAAGCCTATAGATAGGAGATAACAGTTTGACAAATTAGCAGAGGTGTGTATTTCCATTTTTTTTATCATAAAAATAGTATTTTGGTAGGCGTTCTTCTTCACTGATGCCTAGGGAGCATGCTGAGAACCATGCATATTCCTTATGTTTTATTTTTACCTAGGTATTTTATTTGTACACAATTAAATAGTTCTGCTTTCTTCATGCAATTTATTATTTAGAGGATGCACTCAAGTATCTATGGGGATTATTCCGTTATTCCTGGAATTTACCAACACATTAAGTATCTTACAGAAACTATGTATATGTGATTTCCCTCTCCCCTTCACATTATTCTTTTAGAAATCCACAGATACTTCCTAGAAGGTAAGGTCAGGCAGAAAGCCTTTCAGTCTGACAGGAGACATTTTCCAAGATCGCTTGCTACTCTCTCCTCATACTTATTCTCAGGAATATTTGAAGTGACAGCGCATTTTCCTTCAAGCACATCTACCAAGTACCTGCTTATTCCGGGAAGGTGCACGGTGTGCTTTGGGTTCTCAGTTTCGTCTGTGGGATCTTGACTCTTAATATTTGCCACGCATCCTGTTGCTGCTCTTGAGCCTCTAGAAATGTTTTGGAAGCCGAGTTGCATGCAAAGGGGTATTGCTGGGCTATTTGCATGCTCGTAAGCACTCTCCAGGTATGAAGTGGCTCGCTGTCATTTAAATTAACCACGTAATTTTCCACTGTAAATTTTACTGTGACAATTGACTGCACCCTGTCTTTTTCCTGAAACAAAGGGGAGCATGTAGACGTCTATATTTTTATTTGATTCCTTTTCCAATTGATATACAATTCAGTATATAAAAGCAAAAACTCTCATTATTTTATAGCTGTGATCTCAAATGTTATCATATGGTTGAGATTATGCGGTATTTTTGATAAAAGCTGAAATAATTGCTTAGGAGTATGCCAGGATTTGGCTTTCTGAGTTCTGTCACTTGCAGAATAAAGTTCTGTTTAAGGTAAACAAGGTACAAGGGTTCAGTTTCTACATTTTACTGCAGCTAAAAGGTTTTGCTGTCTAAAGGAAGTTAGGGCAGTTAAGGGGGTAGCATGCAAAGGGTTATTTTTGGCAATCCACATGTCATCTGCTGCAGTGATTTAGCTTTGGCCAGTGCGCATGGTCCCAAGGAGCTGGGACCTCTCCGCAGGGTTTCTCTGAGCTGACAGGACTTTGGGTTTCTTAAGGATGGGAACAAAAGCAATTTTCTTGTGTCAGCTGCTTGCACCAAATATGGCCAGTGGAAATTACATCCCTGTTCCTTCTCATTTTCCTTCCTTTCTCCATCAGCGTATGGTTTCCAATCAAAAGTAATTGATCAGGAGACCTGGAAATACGACGAGTTGCCAAAGTACATTTTTAGAGAGAATAAAAGAATATTTATTTTTAATTCTGCTCCCGACATCCTGTGCTTGAAGAAATAATTGAACGGGAAATCCTGTTGACAGAGAATTTTATGACACACAACCCTTTGTGCCTCTTACCTCCCTGTTTCGGAGGTTGCTTCCAAGTCAGAAGCTTCTCCTTCCTGACAGGTGCAGTGCTCAGCTGGTTGCAGTGGGTGCACTGGAGATAACCTCCAGGAGAGGGATTTACAAAACCGTGGGACTGAGCGCCTTGAGAAATATTGAAGCTACAGTGTATTTAACTGCAAGAAAGAAAAGGGTAGAGTGCTTTCTGCGAGCTGGCAAAGGATCAAGTGTGTGTGATGTGAAGGAAGAAAGGAAGGAGATTCTTGCTGCCTGAGAACTGACATCTGGCTGGCAAAAGGAAAGAAACATCATTGACAGATGAATGCTGTTTCAAACTGGGATAATTTTAGATCAAGAGGGCAAAGTTTTGCTCTCATGCATGCAGCTCCCATTGAAAGGGATGGGAAAGGTGCATGCTGATGAGAAGAAAACTTGGTTCTAAGCTAGAACTGAGCAACATGCATATTTTTACACTAGAAATTTAGACTTTCATGTTTAGATCACTTGGTTTCCAGCTGCCATATGTAGGCACTGCTAAATGCTGCCGAGGCTCTGGTTTGGTGACTTTCATTAAAAGAATTAGTGGTTTCTCTCCAGTTTCAGCGTGGCTGAATTCAAAGTGCAGAAGCCCATTTTCACAACTTAGCATTAATTAGCACTCTTGTGGCAGCCCCAGCAGGGAGGTGGAGGATTAAATGGGCACAAAGACCAAGCCATCTCTTTTCCCATGGTGGCCACTCCTTCCAAGCAGGGTAGAGACATGATGGACAAATGTGGGGAAGCCCGCGCTGCTGCCACCTGCCCAGTGCTCCTGTTGGCTGATTGACATCCCCTGGGTTATATTTCCCTCAGTGCAGTGCTCTTTTCCATCGTGCTATTAGAAAGATCCCCCAAAAAAAACAAATCAAAAAAAAGAAGAGACCCTGCTACCGTAGAGAGAGATGTTCTAGCCCTCCTGAAGCAGGGGAGAAGGCTGGCTAGGAGAATGTAGATGAGATCTCTGTGGGTCGCACACAGAAGGGATCCTACTCTGTTACATTAAAACAAAAAGATTCTGCTGCAAACTTAATGTTTTGCTGAATCATTCAACAAGGTGCAGGAACCAGGTAAGCCCAGACTCTTTTTTTGCTTAAGAGAGCCTCACAGGGATGTTTTTGAGTATTGCATGGAGCCTGGAAAACGCAAAAGGAAAATTCTAATAAGTTTCACTGAACCTGGAAGGCAAAATTCATCATGATGTGAGTCAGAGGGTGTAGCTCAGGCTTCTCTCCTGAATTTCATTAATCAGACGTACTGAGCTTTATGTTTATGTGCCCTGAATATAAGCATATAATTAGAGAAAATTACTTACTGCTCTAATAGTGCAGCTCATACTGAACATTGAAAAATAACGAATTTGGCAAAGATTTAAATATATATATTTTTTGACTTCTTATCACAATAGCTTAAATTGGAAAAATATTGAAAAAAGCTATCATTACTTTCTTAATTTTTCTGAAAAGCAGTCAGTGCTGGCAGTCCTCATTTCTGTTTTATAAGAGATGGGCTTCTTGATTTCAACCAGGTAATTAAAATATGATGCAGTGTGTCCAAGAAACTGATTCATCCTAACCTGTGTCAAAAATCTTCCCTCACAGCTGATTTATGCAATGAAAGAGTTGCATTGCTTCAGTGTGGCACATTTAAAGTCTTCCTGTTAGGACTTTGAACCTCTTTGTTCAAAGTTCCACTAATGAATATACTTTTGCTTTCGTGTACATCGTTTTGAGCTAATCCCATTTTTATGAATGAGTTAAAACAATGAAAAATACATGCCTCTTACTAGCAAAAATAGATTTCAATAAATAATGCATTCTTTCTAGATGCTCCTTCATATTCCCTGCTCCCATCGTCTTGAAAGGAGATAAGCGGTGTATATACTCAGAACTGCAGAGAATGCAGCTGTTGGGGAGGGGTTTTGAACTGGTCGCTTCCTGCCCCGTTTTGCCGAGGCTGGAACAGGGGGGTCTGTGTGCAGGGCTGGGGTCGCGCGTTCGCCGGCGGCTGCCGCGGCAGAGGAGCCGAGCTGGGAGCCCCAGACCTCTGCACGGTATCAGAGGCTCTCGCTGTGCCAGGGTAATCTTTTAATAGCCATGCTTGCCAGAAGGACTTGTATTTTTTTCCTTCAAAGATAGAGTGAGAAAGCGCGGCTGTCGTTGAAATTGCCTCTGCCTTTGTGGTAGTCGGTGGTGATCTGTTGACCGGTGTTGGATAATTTAAAGGCTGTTTAACAAAATAGCACGATAGCCCATGTGAAATGTGGACAGTGCTGAGACGCAGAGAAAAAGTCTCCCTTGCTGTAGTTCGTGGGGTTCTTCAGAGGCTGCAGGATGCTAAAGCTTTCGTGCAAAACTCTTAAGTGCTTTGCCTAGCCCGTGCGGAGAGTGTGCATGATTTTCTGAGGGCAGAGAGCGTTGGGCCGCCTTGCTGCTGCCTCTGTGCCTGCACGTACGCCCTTCCCGAGGCAGCGAGGAGCTGAACGCGCTTGCATCGGCCTCCACAATTGCTGAACATATATTATTGAAATGCTGCCCAAGCTGCATCACTGCATCTTGTGCAGAGCCTGAATCATCATGTTTCATGATTTTGTAAAATAAAAGAGATTGTGTAACAGACAACTGTAAACATTCTGCTTGAAAAGATGTGCTCTTTTCAAAAGACCTTTCTGTTAGAGCCAAATAACACAAGAAGCAATATTCCTCTGCTCGCTGAGACGTATATATTTATTTCTGCGGAGATTTGTTTTGGAGTCTCAGTTCTTCCTGTATCTGCATTCTTTGAAATAATTTTATATTTCCTGCTTGACTTTCTCTATGCTTTAAGTTTTAATCAAAGGTTCCTTGCTTCTGATGTCAAGGAGTACTGATGTTAGCCTGTTTACATTCCACTGTTTTTCCTCTGTATGGGGTGAGCATTCAAATTTAGTGGTTCCTTTTTGCTTATATCTACCAAACTTAGCACATGCTCTTATTATTGACAGCTCAAAACACATGGAATGTTAGTGGGCAGAATGCTGTGAATTATTAACTTTTCTTTGCACTTTGGCAAATTTAGGTTATCTTTTTAAAGACAGATTATTTCTTAATAAGGAACCGAGGCAGAAGGTTGGTAAATAAGGCATTGCAAGTTGCATAAAATATTTTTTAGCCTTCTGTGGACTTAATGTGTTTGAGAAACACAGTTCTGAGTTACACTCCTTTTATAGGACTTTTTTTTCTTTTTTTCTTTTTTCATAGATTAAGTTGAAAGAGGAAGGACTTGTTTGGATGTTTTATTTATTTATTCATTTTTGTACATGGTCGGATCAGTAAAGCTTACAAGGGTGCAGGTTATCACTGAAAACCCCCTTTACCTTCCAGAAAAATCACAGTGTTTCTTAAAACTGTGATTTTGTGAAAGCCAGTTTACTTGGTTGTATTTTGTTGTAACGAGCCTGCGCCCAACTAATTTGTGAGCAGATAAAATGTGCCAGAAACATATGTTTGCCAGGAAGCCTGTTTATAAGCAATACGGTCAGCATGACAGAAACCACGTTCTTTTTCTCATTAAGGATATTTTTTTCTTCCACTAAAAAAAAAAAAAAAGGAAGCAACACTCAAGGCTGACGAGTATGTGCACACACGGAGGAGCTGGAGGCGGCAAATGCTGCCTTTGCTCATGGGCCCGTGCTCGAGTTGGTGCTTGACTGGTGCTGGATGTCCCAGCGCCGTCCCAGGAAGGTGGTGGGCGAGGAGGGAGCCTCGGCACGAGCTGCAGGGGCCCTGGCAGACGGGGAGCAACGAGTTGACTTCAGTTTTAGAAACGCAGCCTAACAACGTGGCTTTCTGCAGGGTGCAGCAAGGCGAGCAGCAGGTTGAGGAGGGTTTCATTAGGCAATGCAGTATTCAAAACATTAATGACTCAAATGCAGTACTCAAAACATTAATGACTCAGAATTGCATCAGAGATGCAGAGTTACCGGCGACAGCAGTGATTATTGCGTCCTTCCCTCGGAAAAGCTTTGGGAAGAGGCAGGAGCAGGCGGGTGCGCTCGCATGCTGGTCTTTCGTGCATCTGTCCCGTGGCAGTGCATCTGTTTATCAGGAATTATCTCCTGCATGTAAATGAATTTCAGTCCTAAGTCATTGCACCTGTTGCCAAGAGGTATTTATTCCAATCACTTGCCTAAAGCACAGGGAGTTATTGCTTGACATTTTGTAGCTCTAGAAAAAACTGTCTTTTCAAAATCACTTGTTCAGAGAAGAGAAAATGGAGCAAAACAGTTCATTTTACCCTAAGCACTGCTATTTGGCAGTATTCACATTTGCACGGCACAAAGCTGCAATATTGATTTTTTGCTCGCAGGGCCTCCCACTAGTTCTTTCTTCGACTGTCAGGATCGCAAGATGCATTGAATTACGCTTTGCTTGTTGATATGCTTATATATATATTTTTTTTGCATTGTTGATAGGAGAAGCTTACAAATAAAGCCCCCAAATAAAGATTGCTGCGGCTCTGTTAGTGGCCTCCTAATTTATTTATTTTATTTAGTTAAAATATTCCGTGCGCGGGGATTCCTCTGGGTGCGCTCCCTGCGTGCCGCCCTGCTTCGCTTCGCTGCGCAGCCCCGCGCTGCCGTCCCAGGTGCGTCCTCGCGGAGCCACCTCGCCTTGCTCCCGTGTTTTTAGTGCTTGCCCAAAGCAGAGCTTCCCATGGATGCCTGCAGGGGGGACATTGGTAGGATGAAGCACATTCGTGCCGAGTGCCAGCGGATGATGGAGTGGGGTTTGCAGGCAGCTGGTCTCGGTTCACATTCGGATCCAAGGGGATGGCAGCGACCATCGGTGCTCGCACGGATGAGGCAGTGTCCTGTACCCTCACCTGGCTTTTTCTTGCTAGCAAATGTTGGGTAACAGCACTGCCTTCCCGTAGGAAACGGGTGCAGGAGATGGACAACAAAGACCAGCCTGCTGCATTCTGGCCTCCCCTTTCCTTCGTGTCCAGGCTCTGGAGCCAGTTCGCTGGGAATTACCTGCTTTTCCCTGCAGCTGAGGTTGCTGAGGATCGGATCAGATGTAGTTTGGTGCACAAGTGGGACGAAAGTCGGTGGTGGTGGTGGTGGTGGTGGTGGACACGCTGTATGGAGCCACCACGAGCATCGCCAGCAGCTCCCTCCAGCAGCCCTGCCGCATCCTCCTCCTCCTGCTCACGCACCAGGGGTTTTAATCCACAGATCATTAATTCAGCAGAAAAAGTGACAGCCTCTGGTTCATATGAAAATTTACTATCAAGGGGTTATCTCAAGTTGTCCTTGATGTTTTTAGATCCTGACTTCCTCGCCTCTTCTAACGCATCATATTTTTAAAAGAAAGTTTATTTTCTTTGCCTTCAAAACACTGTAGAGCTCCAACTTCCCATACTTAGGGGCTGTTTCTTTTTGCTGTCATAACCTGTCTCCAGCAGCTTGCACTGAAATATTAATGGCCTTGTGCTACGGTGTTCGGTGTTGGGATGACTTTTAAAAAAAAAAAAGAAAAAAGAAAAAAAAAGGAAATATCTGTGATTCTGTTAAAAAATTTATAAAGGCTTTACTATTTTAAAGAAGTAGATATTTAATGCTATCATGTTACCCAACTTGTGCATGCATTTGGTAAGGAACAGATATACTCTTTCCTAAGAGCTGTGTACAAGAAAGTGTAGTATGCAGCTAGAGTTTCTTGACACAGTGTGTTTTTTTGCATGGAGAATTTATTATAAAAGACTAAAAATATCCCAATGGGTATCCGGAATATTATTTTGATTCTAAAGCTTTTGATGCTGCTTAGTTATTCTTAGAGAAGATGCTTATTTTTAGGAATTCTCACGTGCAGAGAAAAGCGTTAAGAATGATTAATTTCTTGAAATATGTGTGTCATTTTTGTGAAGTATGTGGCGATTTTATGCAGCTGTGCACACCTGCAGTTTGTTGGACTTATCATTTATATTTTTACTCAAAATCTTCCTGTTCCTATCTGTCATTTAATGTGTGTAAAAGGCCGAGCAGCTCCAGGGCTGGAGAGGACTTCCCACCCAGCCGCAGCACCACGGGGGCTTGAGGGCTTTGTGAAAGATGCTTCACTTACCATGACACCACATCAAATAAGCCCAGTTTAGAACGGTTTAACTCAGCACACTGTTAGTGCCTGTGCGAGAGAGAAAACCCACCGTGATTTCGGGTGCACCGGGCTCAATCCCACCTTCTTTTTTGCTTGTAGGCTTCAGCCGAGCAGCGCTGCCGTTCGGGTTGGTGCGGAGGGAGCTCTCCTGCGAAGGCTACTCCATCGACCTGCGCTGCCCGGGCAGCGATGTGATCATGATAGAGAGCGCTAACTATGGCCGCACGGACGACAAGATCTGTGACGCTGACCCCTTCCAGATGGAGAACACTGAATGCTTCCTGCCAGATGCCTACAAGATTATGACGCAAAGGTAAAGCTATATGTGTCATTTTGAGGATTAAAGAGGGAAAAAATGTCTGAAATGGTACGGGAAGAGGTATATATATGAGAAAATGTTCTGGTGTAATTGTCAATTTGCATTTTGTCTTACCAAATAGCTGTTCAAGTAATGCTATATTCGTAAGAGCTACGAGTTGCAGTTAGAAGGCATCTTATTTAATTCTCAGTGCAAAAGGGAAGAAGGAAGGTAGGTAAGTGCAAAGAGAATGGAGCAGTTCCCCTCTATGGAGAGTCCCTGAATCCCTGCCTTTCAGGAGGTCAAACAGCACTCAAAGTATTCAAATAGCTGGTGCCTTTTTTAGTAGTTTCTACATGCCCTGGCAAAATTAAATATTTTCTGTGAATGCAGATAATAAATATCTTCTTAAATGCAGGTAACCAGTCAAAAAAAAAAAAAAATCAAACAGTGACTCTATATGCTATTTAAATATGTGACTGGTTATATATGTCATTATACTCGTGCGTACATATGCATTTCTGCAAGCAAGCAGACGTTACATTATGTCTTACTAACAGTGACTCTGTTACTCATGGAGTTTGGAGGGAGAGCCAATAAAAGTGTTTTTAGCGCAAAAGCGTCACCCAAGCTGCATCAGAACTAAGATTTATAGATGTTTTTGCGCTATAGGCCTAATACTGGCAACGGTCACCTAGTGCTCACAGTTGCAGAAATGTCAGCACAGATCAGTCACTGACATTTTTACTGGTATAAAATACAAGCCTGCTCTAAGACTGGATTGAATTTCTGGAAAAAAAGCCTCTCTGGAAAGTGTTTAGGAAGCACGCAATTCTTGCTTTTTTGTTTTGTTGAAGACCTGCGAAAGTTCTTCTCTCATTCCCTGCGACTTTGGCTAAAATAATGATTGAAAAAAGTTGGGACTGGTAGCAGACTGGTGGCTACTGAGGTTCGTAGAGTGAAGAACCTCGGGGTGAGGGCAAAGGCAAAGGTTAGTACCTGGGAGCCCCGCAGTGTGTGTATTTGTAGAATGAAGCAAACAAGTCTCCTATGCTTTGTAACGCTTTCTGCATTTTCTTTAATCATAGTAGAGTATAGTAACACATAACCATGTCTTAAAAATAATCTTCCCTTTTGATTTCTCAGTTTGCTTCAAGTCGTCAATAGTCTCAGTGTGACTGATACTATTTTTTATAGTTTTCATGTCAGCACATGAATCGTTCTCTAGTTCTCTAGTCTATATAATATTTGTAATAGAAATCTGGCTACTGTTTCTAACACAAAAGGAAAATTAGGGATATGAGGGTTCGTTTTCTTGTTCTGTGTTCAACCTGTGACTGCTCTCTGATGAGTATTGGAAGGGCTCCATTGGTAAGGTACTGAAAAGGTCATACACCTTCTTTAAAACGTGTTTGAATTATCTTTTTGTGGTTCTAGTTTGTTGTTGTTAATTAGATCAAGCCAGATTTCCATTGAGACTACAGCAGCAGTGTCATCATCCTCTAATCTGTCAACTCCCTTTGAAACCACCTTCAATTGCTTTTGTAAATGTAGTGCCTCTCTGTAGACTTCCTTGTTGTGTAAAATGCGTGTTGTGTTTTGATCAAAGTCCTCCTTATGTTCACTGCAAATACACAGATTAAGGTAGTCAGAGACAAATATAGAGGCACAATCTTGCCTAAAGTGACATCAAACTGTTACTGGAAAGCTGAAATTTCAGTCCTCCCCTTTCAATTAATCGACTGTAAATTTATGATAGCAGAGGGTAGTTTTGAACTTTCCCGATCTTTCAGTTGTACCTTTTCAATAGATTAAAATGATGAT
>JAVCKT010021009.1:0-5000 GCA_032273925.1 Rhynchotus rufescens
TAATTTGATGGTTTTCTGCTGGGCTGATGGGAACCTGTAATCACAAAACATTGAAGATTTAGCTATTTCAAAGCCTGGATGCACTGTTTTCTGAAATATTTAGCCTTCTTAGAAACTCAACTTCTTTGTATTTGTTATGACGATAGTCATTAATGTGTACGCTAACACTGTACATCTTATTTAAAATCTGCTCCCTGAAGCTATACATATGAGAATAAATACATTTATGCCAGAGAGAGCTAAGATTTTTAATTCTTTGCATTAGTATCTAGTGGCTCTAGCCAATGCACTATCAATATATAAAAATACAGCCTCTACCTGAAGGACTTTCACATCCCAGAGAAAGGTTGAAAATCAGAGAAAGTGAAGGCAAAGGTAAAAGTGAACACAGAATAAATACAAGACATTTTGGTGTAGAATTTACATGTCAAAACCTTACATTTTTTAACCTACCTGTAGTAAAATACCTGGGACGACTGTAAATCCATGAATAGTCCCATTTCCAAAAGCAGGGTTTTGACCACTGTGTTAAGCTAACAGTACATGGATAGGTCGTCCCTGAAACATTTCTGATGTTTGAATGTAGTCACTTAGCTGTACAAATGCAATGGACACCAGCAGACCCTAGCATAGGTCTAGCAGAGTTTTTTCCAGATACAGCCTTTTATATATAAGCACATATATATACATATACATTTATATATATGTAGAGAGAGAGAGAGAAAAGTGGTTATGTTTTAGAAATATTTTCAGAAAGCTTAGAGAGGTTGAATGAACGCTTGCAAAATTTCTTTTAGAAATTAATAACACATTTAAAATAGTGAGTTAGAACATATACGGTAATTTTGAAATTAAAAACAGGTACAAAATCTGTATTAGTTATTAGTGTTGTCCCTAGTTTGTTTTAATTTCTCACATCTTAACACAGATGACTTTACAATAGTTTCTGTAATCTGCTTAAATAAATAACAGAAAATAAGACCATAACATCTTCAAAAAAACTCTCTTCTCCTCTGTCTTTCTAATTAGGATTGTTAGTAGCAGAGAGGTTATCTCTAAAGTTGGTTTTAACTGACTTGAAATCTAGTCTTAGTCTGTCTTGCTCCAGTGGTTGGCTCAAATGAACCGTAAGTTCTTATATTTAAAAGTTAGGAGGATGTATTGTTTTTAGATCACTCTGAATTATGTACTCACCTTTCACAAGTGTCATTACCCACTTAGATTTTGAAAATATTCCAGCTGCTATTTCTGTGAATATGCAGAATTTGGAAACTGAAACCAATTCAGCTTCCTTTCTAACTGGTGACCTTTCTCCTTGCTATTTGAAAGCACAGAGCTTTTGAACTCAAGTCAAATTACAGATAATTGTGAATACTAACAAACCAAAACAACTCATATATGCATGTATTATACATCCTTGTATACATGTGTGTACATATGTCTTTATACAATGTGTATTTATTATACCCTGTGTTATAGCCTCAGCAGAAGAAACTGAATTATATTGGCATATTGACAAATCTACGATGGTTTTGGTGAAAGTCTGAAGAATTAAAAATGGAGAGAAAAAACAGAAGCGTATCTAACCCATGCCTGGAGAAATTAGGTGTAAACAGGTACACTGAACCTGAAAAGAGATTGGGTAATTGGCTGAATCCCTGAAGCAGAAAGGACAGGCAGTGTGGCTACTGGCAACCTCTGCCAGGGACAGGAGCAGAAGGCCAGTTTTGGGTCCTGCAGGACCCTTGCCCGATGAAGCAGGTAGGGATCTTGACACAAGTACTTTGCAGCCAAGTCTGCAAAATTAATGAGAAGAATAATATGGCCTAGAGCCACGGGGCTTAAAGAACTTAAAGATACGACAGCATTTTTCATTTCTGCTAATGGCCTTCCACATCTTTTTGAATCTCTGGTGCCTCAGTTTCCCCATTTCAAAAATAGGAGTAAGGATCCTAGCCTTCTGTCAAGAACTTTCAAAACATTACACGATATAAAACCAGGTACTATTAATAATATTATTGCCATATTATTAAGGTAAGTTTTGTTCTTGGATGTGCAAGAGCTTCTTATAAATACCACCTCTGCTATCAGTGGAATGACAGCAGCATAGGTGCATGAGAGTTTGCTGACAATACCCAGAGATCTGTGATACTGATTTTTTAAATGGGGAATTTTGGCAAAACAGAGAGAGTACCATTCAGTCATGTTGCTAGATCTATGCTTGCCAATAACATCTCCAGCAACACACTCTTGTCACTGTCCCTGTAGTGGCTTGCATGCTTGTCTAACCACTTGGTGAGGCAATTAAATTTGCTAACCTGAGAAAAAAACTAATCTGGGGTTGGAAAGGAAGGGGGGCAGAAGGGTGAAATAGGCTGAGCAAGACCATCCTTTTTGGTGACAACAAGCTGTTACATTGGCTCATCTGCACTTCTTATGCTTGGCAAAGTATTCAGGTTCTTATTGATCAAAGCAATTAAAAATGTGCCTAAATTGGAAATTATAAGAAATCTCATCCATATTCAGCGAGCATTTACTTACAGGCTTACCTTTAGACCTAAGCCTGCACATACCTTCTCGTTTATAGGTGTGTCTTGATAAATGGGGTGTTTAAATGCTAGGAATTAAGTGTATCCTTAAGAGCTGGAGTGAATTGGAATTAACGGAGTTTGGAACTTCACTCTGCAGTGCTTTATGTGGAGATACTCAAAGTCTTTTTCACTTGTAGTCCTTTGGTTCTATGCTAGATTCTAGTTCCTTAAAAGTCTGTTGTGAAAACTTGCCCTGGTAATGCATAAATATATCATGTCCTTTTCTTGGTGTGCAAGCAATTTGGTATGTACAGCATGTGAGTCATACCCCTATTTACTGGTATGCATTTGGCAGTTTCACAGGAAAAACTTATTTTGATATCTGTGCAGTTAAAGGATCTTTATTCTCTTTCTGGAAGTTAAAAAGCCGTAACAATGAAAATTAAATGAATATAAAACTTTACAGAGAAATCACTCAATTTTGTAAGTGAAACAGCTTTTAACATAAAAAGCCTAGATCTTCAAAATGATTGAGTAAGATTATTTTATTTTTATTTTGCAGATGGGTTTTCAGAGGTAGAAAAATGTAATTATAGGAAAAGCAGTAAAATGTGAGCTGGCTGAGGCATAAAGTGCAGCACTTAGAATAAGACAATTGCCTAAATTCCCTGATTGACAGATGGATGTCACATTAGATGAAAATGATAACAGATTTAGTGGACTGAAGAATAACTTCCTCTTGACAGTGCCCTGACCCTTAACCTACAACCTGACTCCTGTTGGCTTCACTAACACAGGGTAATTGTCACAGGTGCAGGATAAAAGAAACCCTTACAGCAGCTACCAGTGGTCAGAGGCTTATTTCTTTTGATGACCAGAAATGCACTGTTGAGATACAGCTAAGAAGTCCTGACCTCTGCTGCCCTTTCAGGGCATTAAAATTTACCCCTGGGAAAAGGAAACTATATAACATAAAAATACTCTGTTCTGACTAATGCAAAGCAGTATTTTAACTGTGTAATAATTAAGTTGACAAACAAAGTGGAGTGATGGTAAAGTAATTTATTTTCATCAGCACAAAAGCGTGTTTCTCGCACAACTGTGACATGGTTCAAATAAAGACCAGTACTGTATGCTCAATAGAGTTCAAGCGTTTTATAATTATGAGCAAATTCTTTACCATGTCATATGCTGGATATGTGTACTATTCCAAAATGATTCTGTTGTATTTATATGCTAATAGTATCCTTTCAACAGAAGCCAGTTCTTTGAATTGTATTTAAATTTTAGGAAGGTAGAGGATTGTAACAGTATTTATAAATGACGTGGTGACAACTGTGAGACTTCACAAAAGTTTATACCTCCTTCTGTTAGAAAATAGAGTACATTTTATTCTTTTTTTCTTCAGCAACATGAATGGGGAATTCAGAAAACACAGAGCAGCACAATGAGCTATGCAAATATATTTTATAATAGAAGAATGAATATTGTAGAAGAAAACAAAATGACTGTGTATCCCATTAGAGCAAAGTCGATGCAGTAACCTGCCTATGTAGCTTTCTTTATGCATTGAAGAATGAATATTACATGAACAAGAAAAAAGAAAAGAAAGGAAAAGAAAAGAAAAGAAATGACTGCACATCTCATTAAACCGAAGTCAATGCAGTAAGGAAACCTGCCTGTGTTTTCAAAATGTTACATCTTTAAAAAAAAAAAAAAACACAAAACAAAGCCAAATCAAACCAAACCAAACCAAACCACAATCGACTTCTTAAACACCTGACAACAATGAAATAGTGTATTCAATTATCATGTTTATTGGTGCTTAATACTGGGACCATCCAAATATTTATTCACTAAATATGAAGGAACAAAAACAATGTTCTAAATACAATGGACTTTCTGGGATCAAATTTCCGTTCAGAATGGTAGAGCTCTAAAAGATCACTATGCAAAAGGCACAAATTACTTGAAAATTTGTTGAAGGTTCTTATTAAGGTCATAGGTCTTGCCCCGTGGTTATTATTCATCCACAAAATACTCTGATAAGTAATATGACACTAAATTAGTACATACAAGCCTTAGGATAATTGCCTACGGAAAATAAAAAGATTAAGTTACCCCTAAAGGAGTACTATATATGCAGACAATTTCAGTCCACTGTGAAAGGTTCAGTGGAATCTGTTTTTATCCTGTCGCATGTTATTAAATGATGAAAAATTTTGAGGACTATTTCTGTGTAACTTATTGTCATGAACACTTGCAATAATAATGTCTTCCTTCAGACTACCATCTTTTCAAATGTGATGAGATCATCAGGTAACAGTGTAAGATATGAAGGCTTAACATGCTGTGTTGTTAGCACATTAAAAAAAGAAATTGCTGGGATAATTAACAACTACCTATTTGTCTGTGGGCTGCATTCATTATGCCTGCACAAATTGGAGGTCTCCAAAATCTGTGCAGTAA
>JAVCKT010021009.1:7500-17018 GCA_032273925.1 Rhynchotus rufescens
GATCTGTCCTTACCAAAAGCACAAAGAAAATGAAATAGAAAAACAGGATCTTGCTCATAAAACAAGACAAATCTGTCTAATTTATTTTGTACCAGTAAGTGCTAATTAAATGCAAGCTACTCAGATTCTTCCTGTTCCTGCATCACCTAATTCTCTTACAATCATGACAATGCTAGTCTGATTTTTCCCCCTGTTTAACAAACATTCATTTGAAATGTACTCAAATACAGCTATCAAATGCAACCCTTATATCACTTCTATTTTTATTTTATATTATATCCTCATGTTTTTACTTTGCTGTGAAATTACTTGGGGAGGGTGAAATGGCGGGGGAGGGGTGAGAGGGGGGAGGAATAAAAAAAGAATGGGGCATAAACAAGTCCTTAAACTATCCCTCTGCGTGGTGACGAACAAACAACCTGAGGTGCCTGGAGTGACCTGTAATTGTTTTCTGAGTCCATGTATGTAATCAAATTTTACTGCAGTTGATAAGAAGTCAAAAGAAATAACAAAATGGAATAAAATAAAATAAGAGTACAAAGAGAAACCCTGCATATAGGAAACTGTTAGAGATACATGCAAATGCTTAAAAAAACTGGTTTACTTTTTTTCTGCTCATTTCTGCTGAGGAGATACTGTCTGGTTATAACAATATGATAGCTACTAGCCAATTCATTTTACATATCTAAGGTCAGAGTCTGGGCTTTGTGAGCAACTGCTTGGTCCATTTAATCTCAATCTAGTGAACACCAAACACCGCATTAGGTCAAAGGCTCAAGGCCACAAAATTAAAAGGCAACTATGAACTTATGTGTAGTATTTAACCTTAGACCAGAGGCAGCAATGGCCAAAGTCACAGAGGAATAGCCATTTGCAATGAACAAAATGTACACATTGAAGTACACTCATATAGTTATACTTCATCAACGGCAAATATTATAGTGAAGAAAACATAGCATTAGCATTAGTGATACGTTTCTCTGCATAAATTACAACAGCTGGGTAATGTTCGTGAAAATATACTTTTGAGAGGCTAATTTTTATTAATTTTATTTTTTTTCAGATGGTCAAGGAAATAAACAACAGATATGCCTGAGATGTTTCTGCACCAGCACGGTATGCTGCCATGGTGCCAAATGGCACTATGATCAAAATTCTCAGATACATTTATTCCCTTACTGAAGTACTGAACTGATGAACAGGAGGTCACAAGATCTGCAGCTTAGGCCTTCAGCACCAGCACAACACAATCTGAAGATGAAATACAGTTACTATTATGGCTCCACTTAATTTCAATCTCTTACTCTAGGATAAAACTTCCTCATGGAGTTTCCTATGTCTTGTTTTTTTCAAGAATACATTTTTCTCAGCTTAGTTGGGAGTTGCATTAATTGAGTAAACAGTCAAAAACATGCCCAAATTTTCTAAAAGATATGATCACAAACACTAGCCCCTTGGTCCATCTTTGCTTTATGTCACTCAGACAACCGCTCACTGGTATTTAAGTAAGCACATCATTTCTCCCCGTCCTTCTTGCTAGAAAATGCTAGAGATGCTGTGATCAGAACAAGGGCAATGAAGGGAAAGGGAACACATCTTCTCTGGATTACCTAGTTCTTTATTCATAAAAATGAGTGTATGAGCAGATGAAGACTGAGAAGCATTTTTTTATTTTCCTTTCTCTTAATTTTAATTTTCTGTTTAGAGAAGAACTAGAAAGTTGGCTGCCTCAAGAAGCCATTTAATTCTGTTTGTCTTCTGAGAGCTTTTTTAACTGCACCAGCAAGCTTGATGCCTCAGTTTCTCACCATATAAAAACTGCATCTCTCTGTTCACTGACGGTCTGGCCGCACCATGGGTTTTATTTAGGAATAGGAAAATATTTACTTTGTCTGAGTCTGCAAAATATGAAGTAAGAACTTCTAGTTTTTTTCATAATATTTTAGACATATGTCGTAGGAATTATGTATGTAAAAAATAAGAAATAAAAGAAGTGAATTTAAGGCTTTCCCTCACTGATATTGTCACAGCACAGAAATACTACCACTTTTCAGGAAGAGAAGGCAGGGCCTTTCAGTCAGTTACAGGGAAGTCCTAGGGAAGCGGCCCCAGGAGACGATTGATTGACTCCACTTAAAATTGCCCAACTTTGCCCAACTTTAGAGAGCAGTACTTAGTTTTCTCCTATTTTCCTAAACTTCTTGGGTAGAAGTGGAGAGAGGGAGGGCATGGCTCCCTAAGGGATGATTCAGAGCAGCAGTCCCAGTTCTATATCCTGAAACAACATCTGAAGCAGTCTAGTACTCTCCACTGACTGCATGGGGACTAGTCTGCTAATGCCCCGGTGCTGGATAATATGAATGTTCCCTCCCTGCCCTTTCAGTGATGGTGAAAAGTGGTCTTGCCTCTACATCAGGGCCAACAGCCAGATCGATAAAGATGTAGACTTTCACATTTTCAGATGTATTCTCTGCTTTGCCTGAAGAAGGTGATGGCATTAATATGTGACCATTTTTGAAAAGGGGGTCTCAGAAAGCACTGTTTTCTGCATATGTGGACTTAGTGTTTGCTAAAATCACTGCTAAGTTAGGATGCTGATGTTTCAGAAGACAGGATTAACTGCTTTCCTCCATGATGCTAATAAAGATGTGTTTTTTCACTTTTATTGTGTTATCTGTTTCTGTAGCCTGTGTCTAAAATCTCATGAGTACTATAAATATCAGCAAAACAAAATATCAATTTTGCCATCTAAGAAACTTGTTGCTCCTTAGAAACTTTTTTGCCTCTAACAAGAAATACAGGCATTTTTTTCTTGGTAAATTCAATAGCACATTACTAAAACTGTTAGGTTTTACTTATCAGAATAGTACTTTTATCCCTGCATATCCTAAGAAAGGGCAGAAAACAAAGTAGAGCTTGTTACTGCATTTAGACTCAAAAGCTAAGAAACTGCTACCTGATTGCAATAGAATGGCTAGGAAAATAAAACAAAACAAAGAAGCCTAGCAGTGTATGAAGGGATTTCTTCCTGTGAATATAGCAGATGCTGTAATGGGTAACATGAATGTAGTTAAAATGCACATTGACACCTCTCGCTGAGGGGAAACTGCTCAATTGAATATCTGACTTGATATCACTAATACACTTCACAGCCTTGAAGAAAAGCTTCTTTGCTAACCTACCAAATTGGAATCCAACCCACTTTATCACATATGCCACTCTGGGTAAGTCTGTTTCAAGAGAGGAATCTTTTTTTTTTTTTTTTTTTCTTTTCAAAACCTGAATGTGTTGTTAGATTGCAGGAACAGGAAAGAAATATTTAGTTTTCAGTATAACCTCTCAATCTGCAACAACTTTCAATTTGAGGAAGAGAAAACCAGGAGTAAACATAATAAAGGCAAAGCCACACCCTGCCACTCAAATTCTTGTCTAGGTTTTCAACAGCCATAGATTCTCTCTCACAAACATATATACAGGTTGAAAAACAATGTATTTTAGTTTTGACTTCAATGAATATTTCAAATGCAGTTATTTTGTATGATATAGTATAACTTGCAATTATCTGAATTTCTACATGTTTTATTATAACTTGTATGTTTTGCATCTCATAGTATCAAATTTATCTAAGACAATGAGTATATAAGATTTTTGTGATAGCTGAAATTGTACTGGAATGGAAATTATAAACAAGAATAGATCATGCCTGATACTAAAATCAGGGACTTGTAGATAACGAGTAGTTTTATGAGTTACACTGACCTGTGAACCATGCCAGCTGAAGAACTAACTGGTACACATTGATATTAGTACCCAATTTAAAGAGAGGCATAAATAATCTTACACAAACTTACACATAGAGATTGACTGAACATGTGTGTAAAGAATAGCAACTATGGATTGCTTAGATATTCTTCACCCTGTAAAGTATCTGGTATGTTGAGAGGAGGGAGAAGAAGTGAGAAAACCTAAGGCAAACATTAATCATTGAGCGATTCCAATATACCGGATGATTCTCCATCACTTAAACGTACCATTTTAGCTTGTCACTAGTAGCTACATTAACTGCAGTTAATGTGGTTATTAGGGCTATTACTATCAGTAATATTTAAAATACAATTAAAAATATCCTTTATTTTTGTCTTGTAATGATCTTTTAACAATGTGTGAAACTTAAATAGTAAATATAACTCAACCGTAGTTGCAACCATATTTGCTCCAGCTGTGTCCCTTTACAACATAGCAGCTGACATAGGTAGCATGCCCCAGGATGCCCAACTGTTAATAAGTATTGATCCTACCAGGCAATGAGAAACAGGTTCTGTTGAGCCTGGAGGTCAAATGCCTTCTTTTCTCAGCTGATTAAATGGCTTTCCTAGAACGGAAAGATTTTAGTGTGAACACATAGTCTTGAAGTAGTTAAGCTACACGTACTTGTCTGAATCAGACTCTTCAGAAAGTTCTTAATCATTTATTGATCTCCATCCCGATAAAGTCATAAGCCCAGTGCAATGCAGTCATACCTCAAATAAAAGACTAGTAGAGTTTGAGGGTCAACTGAAATATTTTAACAAACCCAAACTTTGCATAAATTCTAGGATCTCTAGAAATTTAATATTAAGGAAAAAAAAGAGAAAGACAGATGAATCTTCCTAACATTTTGCCTGATCATATTTCTATTCTTTTTATAACTTCTTCATACTCTAATGTTTACTAGTTGATTGTTGTTTTTCCCTGAAACACGTTGTATTCAGGTTAGCTAAAAATCCATAACCATTAGATGAACGAAAAACAAAAATACTTGAAAAAACACAAGCACATAGAACATTCCTGCTGTCATAGATTGTTTTAGCTGAATATTTTCCATCCTTTACTGAGGATCAACAAAATACAAAGAATAAAAGCAGCTTACATTTACATTCTCACACACAGCTTATAATGATATGAAGTAAAAAAAAAAAAAAGTTATAGGACCTATTATTATTTAGAAAGGTTAGTGGACTTTCCTCTCTTAGTACAATGACTGGGAAGAGTCTTAAAAATAGAGTAAGTTTCCGGAGTAGAAAATAAAGTTACAACTCGTGAAAGTTATTCCAATTAAAATCTATTTTGCTGACATTGTAGCATCCCATTGCAGGTCAGGTCCTATAAGTGTGCTCAAATGTTTTGTCTCAGTGGAATCAAATGATTTGTTTTGAGAAAAAGGTTTACAGAGGTTTAGGTCCTTGCCACTCATCTCAAATTCCTTTATGCCATTTACAGATGTGCAAACTATTCAATGTTATACATATCTGTCTGTGATAGTACCCACAGAACATGTTTGTTACAGCCCTTAGATGCTGAGCCAGTTTTTACTGCTCAAGCTGCATGACTCTTGCTGTTATTTATAGAGGTTTCATGTATGTTTTTCTTTACATTAGACCATATATCTAGATATTCTGATGTTTTTGTCACTGAGATACATATATATATATATAGTTTATATATGTATGTGTGTAAGAGACACCTAATCTCAAGATATTCATACATAGAATTTATTGATTTTACTGATTTTTGTTTTGGAATTCTAATTTTTAAGGAACATTTAAACAGGTAATAGAAAGTCTATCCAATATTTCAGCACAATAATCTATACTGATGATGATGCTGTGATATGGCTTTTAAGCACCTACATAAAATCTGTGAAGAAAAAAAAATCTTAGTTTATTATAATGTCCAACTTCACATGGGTTTCTTTTCCTCCAAACTACAAAAATAATTCCGCTTGGTATGGGTTGCAAAAACAAACATATCTAAGCCTCCAAAGGGTTCACATGGGTAGGTCATCAAGACTGCATAGCCTCATACAGTTTGTTAAAATTCTGGCTGGTTAGTTTATATCTTGATACTTTAATAAACAGTTTCAACTTTGGTGAAAGCTGGAAGGCTTAATCCATTAAGAGCCATTCAGAACCAAAACAAACAAACAAAGCTTTAACCACTTCAGTGACAATAGCACAGAACAAACAAGCAGTCTCCTTGGAAAATCCCAGCAATTTCAGGATCAAGAGCCTCACTCTGGGCTTGGAAGTGATGAAAGCTAGAAAATCTCTGCTGTCGGCTCTTTTAAAAAATGTTTCTGGCAAAGCTGGAGTTGCAAATTTGATGAGTTTAGTTTAGTAATACTCATGTAGTCTAAAAGGCAGACTTAAGTACTATCACTGGTCACAATGAAAACAAACTAATTCAAACATCACTTTAAGCTGAAATTTCCTCTCTGTACCCTTAATTCACTGTGTTAAAATACTTTTCAACATCTCTTCCAAGTTCTTATACTTAAGAGTTTTGTGATTATTTTTATAATTAATAGCAGTTGGATTCTTTTCTTATAATGAGAAATTCAAAAAAAAAATTAGAAACATTTCCACAAATGCAAGACTAGTATAGTGACTTAAGCTAGTAAAGAATGCAGGGCGGGCTCTTTTAAGGTTCAGTTAACCCAATTTGCCAATATGAATAATCAACTCAGCAAATACATTTATATATATGGAAAGAACAAAAATAAACATTATTTTTCCTTTATAAGATAAAAGCCTGTTAACCACTTTTCAAACATTGCCATTGTGTATTGGCTTTCATGGAAACAGCATTCACTTCCTTTTCCATAGTCTGGACTTACACAATTCAGCAGAGCTGAACACAGTAGATCTGTTCTCATTCTAAAGATTTCAAAATTTTTATCACATTTTTATACAAATAGAGATGCATTTATTTCCTGTTTTCTAAACACAATACCTCATACATTTATAGTTGTTATTTTGTTGGGTTTTTTTATTTATATTTCACACTTACCCTTAATTATAAACTCAGAAGTAAAATAGGAGGAGTATTTATTTCTTTAGCCAACAATGTCAGCTGGTTTTTATTTTACCCATAAATTATCTAGAAGTTTTAAATTATATACCTTCTTAGGTAGTCAAAAGACACGGTAGGGATTGTCTGCTAATCTATTTACTAAGATTTGGTACTTTTTTCCTGGCTTATAATCAGCAATTTTTTCTAATTGTATTTTTTAAAATAAACAACAAAATGAGAATGTCTCCAATATGAGCAATATAAGCAATAAAACAAGCTTTCCCTGAATTCTTGCTTCCATATCACATAGACTACCTACTTTTTACACCAGAAAGGCATAATTTCTAAGTCAGAACAACATTTAAAATATGTGGCTTTACACAGGGACACTGTGTTGTTTAGTCCTGATTCATTAAGATGCTTGATGCGTGAGTGAGTTGTCAAACGATATGTGGGTGGCTGTAATGGCAGCATGTAGGTTTGTATGGAAAACAAGTATGGCACTGTGAAGATTTTTTCTCTCTTTCCTCGTATAGGTACTCCCATATAAGACTTGTGAGAGCTCTGCTAAGAAGCTTGCTGTCAGAAGAACTAAGTCATGAGAAACATGTAAGTTTAAAACAAAGTTCTCCAAAGGAAAAAAAATCCAATCACCTAGCCTTTCTGTAGCCTAACCAAGTGACAGACACATAGACAACTCCACTGCTGCCAGAACAACACTCTGTGCAGCCCACCAGCAAGCTATTTGTCACTGCTACAAGAATATCCTCCGCAACTTGGCATCAGGGTCCCTGGATAGTCAACTGTGCTTGCCTAGCGCTGGAAGGGCTATCAGTAATGGGGAGGAAAATAATCTGAGGATCTCATTACTACTTCAAAATGTGTTATTGTATGAAAAACATATCTTTTATAGCCATAAACATGAGAAGTTTATAGGAAAATACCAATTTATGCTATACTAGAAGCTATATCCTATATATGTTTAAGGAAAGACAGTGTTTAACTTCCTTTTCCCCCTCTCCATTCTTCCTATCCATTGAAAGAGGAGATTGAATAGTCTATTCAGCTTCTATAGTATGCTTTTCATGATAGTTCATGGAAATAATGAGATAAAATAATCTTTGACATAACATGTGAAATGGGATAGCATTATCCCAGAGATTAACACAGCCCAGCAACTTTGCAAGTATAATCCTTAATTTTGAAATTTTCATGGAAGGGGAAAAGTGCATTTAATTGTAGCAAATCTTTAGACAATGTTAGATTTAGTGTGAAACACAGAGTAACACAGGGCTATTTATGTCACAAAGGTCAAAGCCTTTTATTCTGCGTTGAGTTGTATGATACAGTTCATTACAGCCCAAAGCAGTACAGCCTTTAATATAATTTTGGCCTATGCACAAAATAAATCCCTTTGTATTTGGTCCTACATATTGCATTTGGTCCCACATACTTTTTTATTATAAAAGTACTGTGAGTTTATTAATGTTAGCTGCACTATTGCTCTATTTTAATCATTATTCTCAGACAATTGATCTTAATGAGCAGAGGAGTAGGAATAAAAGGAAAGCAGTCCATTTCAAATGGTTCCAGGAAAGGACCATGAGAGAGGACCACAAGAAATAATGACTAAAGATCAGTAAAAAAGAGTAAAATAGTTTTCTAAGACAAAAAGAGTACAAATAAGGGTCCAGGAATGATAAATGACATTCATTAGAAAACAAACAAACGAACAAAACACAGCATATACTGTATCCATTTTGTGCAGGCTTGTGAACTTTATTCAATGAAAAACATGTTAGCTGCACTAAGATTATTCACTTAATATACAAGGGAGTAACATAATCTAGGTCCCTGACACATCATTATTCTAGCTAGGTATTAAACAACTCCATGGGAAAGTGGGCTATTCCCTTTCTGAAAAATATCTCCAAGAACCACTGCCAGATTCTGTCTTGTAAACACATGACTGCCCTCAGGACTACCTTCAAGAGGAAATGAGACTGTGAGGATGTTACTACTTATCCAGTACCTTTCTTGATTTTGGAATGAGCGTGACATCTCCCTTTCTTGACTTTTTTTAGTCCTCCTTCTTTTCTTAAACATTCTTACAGTTCCTCCCTTATAATGGTGCTACTAACAGGTATCTTTTCAAGGTAATGGATGCAGACCAAATAATCAAAGAGAAAGAATTGTCTGTAAAATAGTATTTCATAGGGGGTTATGGAATTCTAAAGTGTAAATACATCATCAAATACATTTTTTTACAGATAGATTTTAGAGACAGCAAAAGAGAAAGCAAAATGCAGAAAAGATAAAGCGAAAGAGTACTACTGCAAAACCATGTTATAATATTTTTATAGATTTCTATTGTGCTGAATGTTCAACATTCAGATGCTATAAATTAATGTAAAGCAACAACAACAACAAAAAAAGGTTCATCCTCTTTTTATTCCAAGCTGTCCATTTAGATCAGATCATGTCTCCTTAACAGAATAGATATTGCAAGATATTTGAATGCAAACTAAATTTGTATTGAATTGAGTATACAACTCTTTTTATAAGTTTACAAGTTTAGCCTTGTTGACCATATCTGTGGCTAAAAGTGCTTTATATTTTTATAAAGCCATTTTTAAAAAAAATATTTAAAATAACCAATTCTTTACTCCAGATATTTTTACTTTTCT
>JAVCKT010021009.1:32880-73337 GCA_032273925.1 Rhynchotus rufescens
GAGCTGCTTTCCAGCAGGTCGAGCCCTAATCTGTACTGGTGCCTGGGGTTATTCCTGCCCAGGTGCAGGACCCTGCACTTGTCCTTGTCTTCCTCCTAAGTAAAATCCATCTCCATGGGGAAAGGAAAACTCCAGTGTCACCCATCGCTTTTCCAGTCATGGGGCCACCTCGAGCTGTGCGCGAGGGCTCGGGGGCTGCTCCCGGGATGGCGCTCGGGGGGCTGCCACAGAAGGGCATGGAGGCTGCGTGGGGGCTGGAGGGCGCGCGGGCTCCTCCGGTGACCCATGCGTGCTGGGAGGAGCGGCTCGGTGGCAGCAGCGCCTTCCGCAGCCACCGCAGCCGCCTGTCACGACGGGGATAGCCAGTCCATGACCGGGAATTTGGGAAATGCCTTGAAGTGGCTCTCAGAAAACGCTAGTCACATACAAGGGGAGAAAGGAGGATGCAAGCGTGCCTGTGTGTGCGTGTATTTATTTGAAAGTAAATGTGCTTAATCTTAGATTTTTTTTTTTTTTGCTTTTCATATTATCATCACATGCCATCATGTTTGTTTTTTTCCAAGCAATTTAGATTTTTTTTTTCAGAAAACAATTGCCAGTTTCATTCACCAACTTCATGTTCTCTGTGAACCTGTAAAGAGATTTATATTCTCTTGAAGATTTATTTGCTTTATCACAAAACTGCAGGAGCTAAACTCTGCCATGGCTTCACTTTTTTCTTTCTGTGAATTTTAAGCAAAGAAGCCTTTTTTAAAGGTACTCCTTTTAAAGAAAAAAGAACTTTCTTTCTGAATTGTTTTGAGCAACGCACACTTCCTTCCAAATCTATATAAAGCTGTAAACGCTGAGGCTGCTCGCTCTGTGCTATTTCATTACAGTGGTCACTGGATTTTGCTGCAGTGCTTGCTTTACCTCATCCCAGGCTGGTAAAGTGCAAACACTCGGGATGTTCCCTGCAGCTCCCGCTGAGCCCTTGCACCCTATCTGGTACAAGTGTAAGGCCTGCAGCAGAATTGATCTCTAATTTTACCTCAAAACTGAACACAGATGCTGCAAAGTGAAAGAAAACACTTTCGTTTGCGTTGCCCTTGTTTTTCCAAGGGCTTCAGGATGCCTGGAAGTGAGTGAGCAGCATCGGTAGCAGAGATGGGGGATCTGACAGCTCTTTGTGCTGCAGCTGGAGGCCAGACGTGTGAGGTTGTGAAGAGAGCGGACCTGGATGTTGCTGCCTTTCTCATGGGCCATTCCTCCGGAAAATGTGAGGGAAGAATCAGGGTATAACTTTTCAGGGAAGGTTTACTCTTTGCTCCGTGCTGTGGCACGGTGTAATTTAGAGCTCAGGATTCGGGGGCTGTTGTAGCAGGGCCCATAGACGACGTGTGCTGGCGGTTCTGGGCCCTGCTGGTTGGCGTCTCCACATCTGGAGACCTCTTGGTCTCCATGTCCAGTCAGCTGAATGCATGGAGACTTGGTCTCCACGTCTAGCCAGCTGAATGTGCCTTCTGGATCGCTAATCTGTCACTAGTGTTGAGTGGGCTTAGAAACCTGATTTCAAGTGCAAGGCCGTTCTTCTTTCCCTTCCTCGCCATCTGAGTAAAGACAACAGTGTCTGCGTTAGTTGAGTGGAGATCAAAGCATAAATTTATACATCTACCTATCGAACTGCAGGTAAAACAACCATTTCACCTGAGAAACGGATGGAAATCGTGTATGTTTATATAAAAAAAGAATTTTGATTTCCGCTCTAAGGAAATGGAGGAAAAAAACTGTGATTCATTCTTCCTTTTTTGCCCAGCTGCACAAAAAGTGATCAAAACAGCTTTCATAGAGCTAAGGAAAGGCATACAAGTCACCTCACTGCAGTTTGAATTATTTTCCAGAAGTTAAGTAGGGAGAATCGCCCAAATAAGGTCATAAAAAGTCATATCCAGGCACAAAAATCATGATGCTGGTTTGGAAATAGGTTTTTTTTTTTTTTTAATTTTTAAAAACTTGTGTTCTCTTTTTGCACGTAGTTGTGCTGTCAGCTGTTTCAGCACCTTTGATCACTAGATTTTATTTCTCGATTAAAACAGTAAGAAAAGCAAGTAGATAAATAGGAGAAAGGCAAGGCTTGAGGGCTGGGACATATTTTCATTAAGCCTCTTAATGAGGACTTACCAGAGTAGCTAATAATTTTGGAGACCTTTGTTCTTTGGCCACCAAAGTTTAGGTCTTCTGATAGAGAAAGACAGTTGTATGTTATTACAGGCTCACACTTAAATTAAAGCTCCTATAATTTTTTTTTGTTGTTTTTAACAGTACTGGGTGCTGAAGAACAGAGTTGCAAAGCCTTTTGCCTTTTAAGAACAGCTTCAAAACATTTGAAGCAGATTTTGTGTTTGAACTAGTTCTGCTAAGAGCATGGATTCAGAAGGAAAACACTACAGTAAATGAACGCTGAAAATTAGTGTTTTATTCCAGTGGAATAAGTCAGATGTATTTAGCCTTTCAAATGACACACTAAATTCTCATGCTGAATAAACTGGAGAAACTCAGGTGGAGTCAAGGAGCCAAAGAGCTGCATTTGCAAAGTCATTTATCTTGTGCCAGCCTGAGTCAAAAGTTCAGTTTTGGGCGCTCTCCTGCCACAGCATTCAAACCTGGAACCAAAACCTTCAGCTGGAGCCAATTTCTGAAGCAGGTGACTAATAAGATGAACATCAAACCCAGTGCACACACACACACCCCCCTCCGCACACTGCTCCTCTCCAGCCTGTGCAGAATTAGCAGTTTCTGCGGTCGAAACTGGAGAGCTCCATTGGAATACACAAGAGCCAAGCCAAAACATGACATAGAACATCTTTAAATCCAAATCTGATCTTTCCGAGGCTCAGAAAAGAAGAATACTGCTCTTAAAAGTGCACGAGCTGTCAGGTTTTTTAGCCTAAGGATGGGCGAAGTGCAGATTTTCCAGGAGGCAGAAGCTTCTTTTGTCTATTCCTTCTCTTCTTGCTGCTTGGAATAGGTTACCAGGAAAGTGCTCATTTGGTGTAATCTGGTACCAGCTTATTTCTAAAGACTGGAGTACCTTAAAAGAAAATGAGGCAGGGTTTTGAATGTGGAGCTAATCCACAGTGTGGGCTTCCCCATGCAAGAGATGTTTTCAATTTTTTCATTTTTTTTAAATGATTTCCCCAAAATGAAATATGTTATCCAGAATAGATACAGAAAGCCCTGGGCTGCCTGGGCTATCTGTGCAAGGCAGCCCTGCATCCCAGCAATGTGACCCGGGACTCTCAGTACTGGATTCCCAACTCTCCCGTTGGGACCTTGTTTGTGTGTCAAGCTCTCTGGTTTCGACTGGGGAGCTGAGCTCCTGTTAAACTGGGTCTGTGTGGACTTCAGAAATGATAGTGGCCCTACGGCAGCAGGCCTGAAAGATCCTGGATGGCTCATGGCTCCCTATGCCACAAAGCCTAAAAAGCAGCATCGAGAATCTTATCTTTTCCTTTTTTTTTCCCTGTAAAAAACAGGAATTAAAATTTTCTACACACTTACAGACTTTGAACCATTTTGTAGAGAGAAATTAATATAATTTAAAAGAGCTCTTCTGAAATGACTAAGGAAAGCCTGGTCCAAAAGAAAGCTTGAGCAACAGGACTTGCCGGGAGTAGAATTGATGCTGTCAAGCTGCTGGAGACACGCAGTGTTTCTACGTGAGCAGCCCTTGTTCTTTCCCCTTACCTTACCTCCCCAAAATCACTGCTGCTTACAGAGGCTGTTTTCCAGGTGTTGCTACCCTGTGGGGAGGAAAAAAATGGATTTCTGGATGGAAATGAAGTGGAATTTCCCTTCCTTGGAGACCGTGACTCGGGTGGTGGTGTCCTGTCAATGGCTGGCTGAAGCCTGAGCCTGGCTCATGGGCTAGGGAAGGAGTGAAGGGAGTTTTGTGTAGCCTTGCCATCGAGTCTTAAACCCCTTGAGCACTCTGCCTTTGAGATGAGCGGTTTCCCTGAGCCTGCTGAGGAAACGCTGACCCAGCAGATACTGGGAGGTCTCATATAGCTGGACCTGCGGATATGATGAAATCAAGATTTAAATGGGCGAGTGTAAAGTGAGAATCGTGAGAGAATCACCTTTGTGAGAATCAGGCCTTTTGCAGCCTTTCTGCTTCCGTTGCCCCTGTCTCACTCTGCAGGGGCTGTTTTGGCTTGTGTGGCCTGCAAAGATGACCAAGATCTTCATTTTGGAAGTTACTCATGAAACCTACAGCATGCTGCTGAATCTGACCATGTAATCAGTAATTGCAATTTTAGATTTTCTCTCTCAAATCACTCTGGAAATCTTTCCATTAAAAAACAAAACAAAACAAAAAAATCCATATAATACCAAAGGAGAATGATAAATCTTCCTAAGATAAACTCCATATGTATTGCAGGCTGGGCATTTTTTGTCTCCTCCAGGACTATAAGATTTGCTCCAGAGAGCTGCAGCAGTGTTCAGGTTGCAGTAGTGTAGTAACATCAGGGCCCAGGACCCACACAGCGTGGTTACAGGGAACTGTGCCCGGGAGGTGGCACCCATGCCAAGGTAAGGTGCTTGCTCGCAGCCGTGCCCATGTTTTCCTGCCTTCCCTGCAAAGCCCAGGCGTCACTTGTTGCTCACTGCTGCAGCTTATTAGCAAGCCATCAAGTTACCAAAGTGGGCTCTTTATCGTGGTGACCTTCCGAGGCACTCAGAGCCTTTCTTGGAAGACCTTGAATAGGGAAAATTCGGGTTCCCAGCTGGGGAAGGCGCTGCACCGTATATAACTGCAGCAGACAGCACTGAGATGCTGTGGCTGCTGCAGCAAGGTCACCCTGCTCTGGGATCCAATTAAAATTATGCAAGATAGGCAGTTTAGGGAAGAATTCACATCGAGTTCAGGAGGGGGAAAAAAAAAAAGTCATATGCTTTATGAGCTCGGTTACTTTGTATGATTAATTTTCCAATATCGCATGATCGGGCAGTAAAAGTGCAAAGTATTTTAAGCCATTGATTTGCTTATAGATCAGAACTGTCTGACTTTAGTTTCTAAGTCATGGTTGTAGGTTTGACTGGTTTCTGTATTGCAACAGTGTCATGGGCTTGCCTGGGAGCCTGTGGGGAACACGCTGCAGTGGGTTGTGAGTTTAGTGCATGAGCTTAAACTGAAGCTTAAACTCCCAGGACCTGCAGAGAGGTAACAGGGAACAATATGAGCTAGAGGGAATTGCCTTTTGCTGGACAACTTGGTGTGCTGGATGGGACTGTAATAGGCATGTTGCAGGTTACCTGCCCTGATTGCTAGCTCCTGGCAGACAAGGGTAAGAGATTTAGCAATCTGCTGCGCTTGAACTGCTGTGCACATGCTTGTGTTTTGTAACCTCAGTACCTTTGCTGGGAAAGGGATTTCATGGGTGTTTTGAGCAAAGGTTTCCTTACAGATATTGCTGGACTCATCTCCTGTGTTGTATTAGGTTAGTGACTGGGCACTCTGAGCTCGAGCCCTTGTTATGCTGTCTGCAGCACAGAGTGGAAAGGCATCTTGCCTAAGGAAGAGCTCACAGTCCCAACAGGCAAGATGAAGAGGCGATTTCTTTAAAACCAGCTGAAGATTGGCTTGCAAACAGTGTGTTAGTGCCAATAGTTTCATCTCCTTTTTCTTTCCTTCCCCTTGTCACTTCATAACTTTTCCTGAGGAAAAAAAGCTAGTTAGCCGGGAAAGCTAAAGGCAGAGGGAGCAGGGACCAGAGATGCTCCGGGCAGCCCCATAAGTCCATGTGCCCCCTTGTAAATCAGCACTTGGCTGCGGCGAGGGTGGAAATAAAGCAAAGGGCTAAGAAAGGCCGGGCTGTCCCATGCCCAGCCCAAGCAGTGGCGGCGGCAGGAGCTGTTGGGGCTGGCGGCAAGGGCTCGAGGAGCTGCCTCTCCGCTCCTGTACCTTCTTGATTCGCTTTGTGCTTTGTTTCCCCATGAGAAAGGCGCCTTCTGTGGACGCTGGAGCAGCAGAACCGCTGAGTCACGAGGTTTGCAACTTCTTCCCCCTCCACTCGCTGTCTTTTATTTTTCCCCCCAGCGGTCACATCCCCTCCTTTCACTGCACTTTCCCCCTCCCCAGCTGCTGCAGTGGGACATGCGGTGCCTTTAAGAAGACCGCGACTTTTTTCATTATTATTATTTTTGTTTTATTTGGAAGACTTAATTCCCGAGCATTGGCATGTGCTCTGGCATGCTCTACCTTCTGCGGTGGGGCTTGTGGGAAGCTGAAGCACATTCGCCCTGGGAGGGCTTAACTCTTCCCTGCCACAGCCTTTGTGCCCCGCCTGCCAAAGAAGGGATTTCTGCTCTGTGTCCCCAGAGAGGCAGAGGAGATTTAATTAAATTAGTGGGATTTTTTTTTCTTTTTTTCAGTTAAAATTTATCTTCATTAAATTATTTTTTTAGCTGGCAGAGCCCTGGTGAACAAAGCTGACACAGCAAATTCTGTTCCTGGTGATATCCTTGCACTTGCTTCATGATCACAACATTCTTTTTTTTCTATTTTTTTTCTTTTTTTATTTAAGCAAATGCAGCCAAGCCCGTGTTCTGGGAGGAGCCTGCCCTGAATGTTTTCAGTGTTTGCAGGGGGCAGCCATGGATGCAGCGTGTGCACAGAGGCACTGCGTGCACCCAGGCACCTTCCAGCAGGCAGTGGCCCCATCACCCTGAGGAGCTTCTTGAAAGCTCTCCTTGTTTTGGGACCCTTCGCGCACACCCTACCATTGCCTTGCAGCGGCAGCCTGTAGTTTCTGGGGCACTCAGCACATACTCCTGTTCCCGTGCGTTATCTTAGGCTTCCAGATAGCTCTAGGTGGACGGGATGGGGCAGCCACGCAGATTTCCCCCTGCACATGGGCTTCCCATGCACTGTCACCTGCAGCATGCGGGCCCCATGGAAGGACAAAGAGTTTCTGTTAGAGATGGGCCTGTTCTCCGGAGGAGGAAGGTTTCAGAGGAAGGCAAGGTGCTCGAGGCAGCACTAGGTGCTCCTTCCATGCTCTGGAGATGATGGCTGGTCTTCGAAGACATCGTTTGGCCTTTGAGCTGTGGGTTTCTTCTGCCTAAGGTGGTGATACGGGCACTGTGGAGGGGTTTAACTGAATTAAGGTAAGAGGAATTTACAGTTTCACCTCTGGAAATGTGCCGAGCGTAAGAACTTTGGGCCTTTTACCCTCATGCCCAAGAGGTGCTCAGCCTGAGCTCCTAGATGACCAAGAGGTCAAGCAAGTCCATGGACAAGCAGCACGATGCCAGTGACAAGTATTGCTCTGTAATGGTGGGTGCAGGTAACCTGTGCTCAAAGCGATGTATTTTGCCCTAAATTGTCCTGCTTTCTGCAGCCTTGCCTGGTGTATCTTAGGTTGATGCAGCAGCACCCTGGGCCACCTGGGCAATGGGAAGCCATCCCATTGCTGGCAGTACAGCCACAGATTGTTGTGGCTGTTTTCCTTTGGCTGCTATGTCTGTTATGAACCAGTGTTTTTTTGGCTGAAGGGCTGAAACATCTGGAAGGGACAAGGGAGGACAGTGCCTTGGCACTCAGGGCTGACCGGGAGCCCGGAATCCCTTTGGAAGCATGTGGCTGGGTGCCGCCTGCCGCACGGCTCATCCGTCTGCTCCGGGGTTTTGCTCTGGGAAGGACAAGCAGCAAAAAGCTCCTGCAAGCAGCAGCACAAAGCTACTGCTGGTACTGAAACCGGCCTGAGTGGCGAATGGGCTTTTTCCTCAGATGGGGGGAAATATGTGGAGTAAACATTCGTGTACAATAAGCTTAGCTGAGTTTTGGCGAAAAATGCAGGTTCTCTGGTAATTTAAGCATTGAGGTATTTGGACACGAGCAAATCCAAACCTAGCCTGGATCTCGGCAGCAGATTGTCACAGATAAAAAGAAGGAATAAAAAACAGGGGCGGGGAAAAGGAGCTGGAAGTTCCCCTCCATTCCAGCCACCTTGCATGGACCAGAACCGTACTCTGCAAGGAGTCCCAGTAGCTTTTACCAGGACAAACGCAGCCACATGCCTTCGGAAAGAAGTGCCTCTTATACCTGGTCTCGCTCTACCGCAGATTTTTTATTTCTTCAGAGCAAGCCAAGAACTGTATTTTCACACAGCTTCCCCGCTTCATTCAGCTCTAGTGCCACAGTTGGAGAGAGAGCAGGTTTCCTTTGATGTTCAGGCGCCTCTTGCAGCGCTGAACGGCGCCCCGAGTCGTGCGGCCGCTGCCGCGCTTCGAAAAGGGCAGAGCTTTCTAACGCCCGCCAGGAATTCCTCGGAGCCTCCAACCCCGGCCTCCGCTCTTCCTTTCCCCGTGGCGTTGTGCGTTTTTATTTTATTTATTTATTTTGAACACCTCCCGCGTGGTGGTGGCGGCGGTGGTGGTGAGCGCGAGCAGCCTCCGAGCGGCCTCCCTCACAGGAGCGGGCGAGCGCGCCGTGTCGCAACGGGCCGGCGCGCGGGCGGTTATGAAACTTTCCAATAAACCCGACGTGTGTCGGTATCGGTTGCTGGGAGTGGGTTCTTTCTTTTTTTAACTTTTTGGGTGTGTTTTTTTGCCTTTGCACACGTGGTTTTGCCGCGGGGCCCAGGGGGGCGGCTGTGGGGCCGCGCGATCCCCTCCCGGCGGCGCCGGCCCCGCGCGGGGGGCGGCTGCGGAGCGGGTCCCTCCCAAGTTTGTTTTCTTTTTTTTTTTTTTTTCTTTTCCAAAGGCCTGGAGAAATTATTAACCGCAGCTCGTGACGTCAGAGCTGATCTGATTAAAGGTTTGTTTTCTTGCTGGCAGAGGTGTGCTCCCTGAAGGACTGGTTCTCTCTTCTCTATTTTTTTTTTTCTGTTTTGTTTTTTTTTTTCTCTCTTTCCTTTTTTTTTTTTTTTTAAGTGTCTCTCTCTTCTCGACCAGCAGACGGAGAGGAGCGGAGCGCTGGCGCTGCCGCCGCCGGGGCGGCGCGTGTGTGTGTGTGCACAGGATGGTGTAGCTGTAGCTGCCCCGCCGCGCAAGCACGCGTTTGACCATGAGGACTCTTCGCAGGTTGAAGTTCATGAGTTCGCCCAGCCTCAGTGATCTGGGCAAGCGAGAGCAGGCAGCCTTGGATGAGCGGGGGAGCCAGCAGCGCCGGGCCTGCTCCAACGCCACCTGGAACAGGTAAGGAGCCCGCGGCGCGCGCCACGGGCACGGCGAGCCCGAGCTCCTCGCGAGCCCCAGCGCTGCTGGTCTGGGGTAGCTGTGGGCGCCCGTGATCCCGGGCTCGCCGGTGATCCCCGCAGGACAGAGCCTGCTCGGGTCCACCTTGATGTAAACACCTCCGTGTGTGTGTGTGTGTGTGTGTGTGTGTGTGTGTGTGTGTGTGTGTGTGTGTATGTGTGTGCACGCTTGGAACAAGGCAAGACAGCCCATGCTGGTTTGCTTTGCTCTGTTTAAAAGTTAGAAATCTCTTTATGTCAGACACCACCTCCCTCCCCCCCAAAAAATAATCAGGAAACCATTCATTTTCTGGTGAATCACTTATTCATCAGAGGAATTCTTTCTGAGTTTTCACCCTAACAGCCTTTCCAGCGGCATTCATCTTTTGAAGATGTGCCTAAATCTTCTGTGCGTCCTTAGGAATGGCATTCTTTGGTCCTTTTGCAAATGAAATGGCATTTCCTGGGTCAGCTAGCTTGGAAGGTGTCGCCTGTGATGTTTTGTAATTGTTTGGAGATCCGGTTGTGGGAGGGAAAGTATCAGTGAATTATAGATGTGCTTGGTGAAAGTGTTTCCATTCTGAGCAAAACAGAAGTAGAAAATACTCCGTCTTCAGTCCCTCTCACTTCACTAGTTGCACTCTGAGACCTTTATTGTGAATTATTTGTTGGATGCCAGCAGCACACTGAGAACTTAAACTATTCTAGGTACTAAAGAGTTGCTGTTCAGTGTATTTCGCTGCTTAAATAACCAAAGGATGCTCCAGAGGTGCTGATTAAAGGTCCCTGCTCCCTGGCCTCAGGTCAATCAGTCCCTCTCTTGGGCAGCTGGAATCGGCAGGGGATGAGACACTGTGTGGTGGGAACATGATCCTGAGATCTTCCTTCTTGGTGCCCGTGTGCTGGAGGTGGATAAGCGTGCCAGCTCCCATGGGATCAAGTGGGTGGTCGAGGAAAGGCCATTTGGAAATGGAAAACATTCCCTTTTTCCTTGGTATCTGCAAGGAAAGTCAAATCCCAGACGCTGCCACAAGTCACGTGGGTTATGGAAGAGTTGCGCTGCATGGAGCCAGCGAAAACCCTCTACTTACTCATCACAAGGTTTTCCCCAGTGGTAAAACCTTGGAGATCCAGGCGGTTCCTGCGCCCAATCCAGGCAGAGCCGCGGCCCGGCGCCCTTCACCACAGCTTGCGGAGTTCACATCGGATTAAAATAGCTGGGATTTTTTTCACTCATGTTGTCTTTGATTCCTTTCTTTTCTTTTTTCCCCCACTCCAGCTTCAGGCGAAAAGCGAGGGCTGAAAGCTGACTGAGGCGACCCAGTGGGCCGAGAAGCGCGGAGTGTTTCATCTTTACCCTGCCAGCTGGAGGGGCTGAGGCAGATGAAGGCCCTTGGGAAGGCTAGTAGTGAAGGACACTGAGGTCCCTTCTGGTCCCTTCTGGTCCCTTCTGGTCCCTTCTGGTGCAAGGAAAGGGAAAAGTCTTGTGGGAGTGGGAGATAGCGAGGAAGAGGTGAAGAAAATAGATCCGAGATGCCTGTTCCGTTAGTGAGGTTAGCAGCAAATCCAGGGAGGCACATGCAGTCAGAAAGAGTGTTACAGATCGGGCTAATTCTTACAGGGCTGTATTATGCACAATAGCTTGCTGTAAATTAATTTTTACAGTCATGGGAACCATATCTCCTCTGCTAATTAAAAAGGAATGTTTGCTTGGATCACGGGGAGGTGTTCCGAATGGAGAAAACATCCCAGGCTGGTGCATTTATCCGATACTTCTACTAGGAAATGCTCTCGTTTCCAATATTCAGTGTTTGCTTGGAAAGCCCGCTGTCTGCCTGGGCACCAGCTGCTGCTTCTTGGCTTTCCAAATGCCTTCCTCTTGGGAGGAGGGACCGTGACATGAAGGGACTTGGCTGGTGGCAGTGACCACCGTGCATGGAGCACGTGCTGGCCTGGACTGCAGTGACAGAAACAGGGAGAGGAGCCAGAGTCACTCCTAGGCCCTCCGCACATCCCTGTGCTTGGGCATGGTGGTATTGGAAGCCAAAATCTTGCTGCACGGAGGCATTAGCTCCCTGGAACACCTCCGGGAAGGCCCTTCACCTGTCTCAACCCTTTGCTCTGCAACAGCAGTGTTTATGTTTGGCGAGGCTCGTGGTGGATTCACGTCTGCAGAGCCCTTTGAAGGCTTTGGGCTTGGCAGGCGCTGTGTATTTTCACTTGTACGACGCTGCTGCGCCCAAGTTGTGGCCCATCCCTCCTCACAGACTGTTTGACCTTGAGCAGGAATTTGGGAGATGAAAGGCACTTAGAAGCTGAGATCTTGTTTTGAAAAGGATGGGGCCTCGTGGAAAACCTGGGGGATTCCACCGGGACAGTAACTTGAGGGCAGTTCAGAAAACGGGGTTTTCCAAACTGGATTGAGTTAATTTGGAAACGCAGGTTTTTATTCTGCAACAAGAGTGTCTTCGAAGAGGCTTAGATGGGTTCATTATTGATATATTTATTAGCTGATCTGATAAGTGTCCAAATAAGATGAGCTCTAAGCCGCATAGACCTTTCTGAAACTGTTGCCCTTCATCTCTGCTGTGCAGGTAATGTGTGGTTATTCACACTGGCCTGGTTTTGCTCACTGACTCTTTGCTTGCAGCTCTTTCTTTAAACAATAGGATTTGCAAACAGTAAACAAAAATGCCGTGGTGTTTTCACCCGTGCTGTTTGCATACGAAGGTGGTGACTGCTTTAGAGAACAAAAACTGCTTATGCACAACACGCAAGAAAAACCTTGGCTCACACCACCTGCTTGGCCAGGAGATAACAGCCTGAGAGGACCAGGAGCGTGGTCAAAACAAGCAGGCGCTCCAGATTCAAACAGAGATTTGCAAGCCCAGTTTTGCAGTTGTTCCTCAGCCCAGTGAACCAGCTGTGCCCGCGCTGGCACAAAGCAGTGCTGTAATCACCAGAGCTCCCCTGCCCAGTGCCTTTGAGCTGCCAGTGGAAGAGCAGCTTAAATGCCAAGGGGGACAGACACCTCCCGCTCAGAGGAGGCAGTGGCACCGGGCAGTTGGCAGGGACCCAGCGAGGTGTGTGTTTCAGTGTGTTTCAGTGCTGCCAGGTGAGTCAGGCAGTGGTTGGCGTTGCAGAAGAGTCATCCCCACCCTCCTGTCTTGGCACGCGGGCCGTTGCGCCGCCTGGCAGCCTCAGCGGAAGGGGTCGTAGCTCCTGCTCGCGTGCGGGTTGGGTGTTTGCACCCCAGCACGGCACCTCTCCCTTCCTGTGGAATCGGTGCCTGCGGGAACCACGCACACACCAAAAGTATTCCTGGCCCTGCTTGCGGAAAAGGCTGGGGCCTGATCTCCATGGGAGGTTGTGACCCAGCTCAGTAGGTCCTCGGTGTGGGCAGTTCAGGGACAACTGTTGCTTCTTCCCGAGCCCTTTTGGGAGTGGGCTCTTTTTGTGTCCTCTGCTCTGCTTTCTTGTGCCTGGTGATCACCCATTTACACAGCCGCTGCAGGCAAGACATTCATAGCACTATGGGAGCAAGAGTGCACCCATTATGAACCTGCATGCTGTCGAAGAGTTGCAGAGGCGACTTTATAAAGCATTTCCAATTTAGGCTGAACCATTAAAGTGCAAGCTTAATGACCTCCATTAGGACCTAAGCCTCAGCGGAGGCTGGTGGCAGGCACAGGTTAAAGGAACTTAACTCATTCTTGCCTCCAGCAGGGCAGCAGGCAGCATCACAGAGCTCCTGTCCAAAGCAGAAGAGCGTGTGAAGGCTGCTTGTTCGCTCTGCTACGTTAGTCGCCCTCCACGTGCTCTTTGTAATGTTAAACACACCCAAGTCACTTTGCTCTGTAGCGAGGCTTTTAGCTGCCACTTCTGCAGGAATGGTCAGTTTGAGCCAAACCAGGCTGCCTTGGATTGCTAGTGCATATGTGGAGTGTGTGGCGGGAAGAGGGACCAGGGTGCCAGGAGATCCTGCTGCCAGGGAGTGCTGTGGGATGTGCTGCCCTCACAGCATCCCCTCAACACATGTTGCACCTGCAGGCCTCCCAGCTGGCAAGGACAAGTCCTGCTGTGACCCCCTGGCCATGCCTTGGGCGTGCAGCACGCTGCTGGATGTGACTGAGCCCTGCTGAGCTTCCCTGCCTGCAGGAGCCTGGCTTCCTTTGGTAGGTTTCTGCTGAGCCAAACTCGCCTGTGGCGAGTCAAACCCATCAAACCCTCAAAAGAGGTGTCAAACCCAAGTCCTGGTCCCTTCATGATGGGCAAATCTGGCCCAGGTTTCTCTTTCCAGGGCTCAAAAGCTGTTTTTGCTGCATCTTATTCGGCTCCAGCACTGCATGATCAGGGGAGGCTGCTGCAGAGCTCGGAAGAACGGGATTGTGGAGTCACTAGCGAAATCTTGGGAGAAGGTGCATGGCACAGTTAGGATTTCCTGAAGATATTTCACGAAATACCGTAGGGGTGACTTCTCCCACTCCAGCTGAGACGTAAAAAACTTGATATTTTACAAACTTCAGCCCTGGAGTCAAATGTGGTAGAAGCCGAGTTGAGGAACAGGGATTAACTGACAGATGGAAGTGCTGCATGAGTCTTATTTCTGGAGGAATCAAAGCTGAAATCTGGTGTGAAGCTATAAAAGACAGCGCTAGGCTGAGGAAGAGAAAGGAGACTTCTGTTTCCTCCCGCTATTTTAAATTCCTGATTCTGGGCAAGTCTTTCAGAGCTTGATCTTGAAGCATTTGCTCCTTTCATCGACCCTTGGAGGTGCAGGGACCATGGGACTGTCCTGGGCAGCACGTGACACCTGGCAGGTTTTTGCTGTTTGGCATCCTAGGAGTCACCGGGCTGGTAGCCACACACCGCAGTGGGAGTGTTGGATAAGGGACTTGGTGCTGTTGCTCCGGGGAGTTTTGTCTCCATCCTGCCTTGAGTTGCTACCGACTGCAGCAGAAAATCACTGCCTCCAAGCAGGGTCTGCTTACAGACCGGGTACAAACAGCTTTGAAAGTGAAAAGGGAGCATTTGAGCAGGGCAGATGGTTGGAACAGAGCTCCACTGTGCCCAGGCCTGGCACGTCACCTCCTCTGCTGATGTCTCCGCTGCAGAAGCTCTCGGTCTCTTGCTCTTTCAGCTCAGTCTGGCTTTTCCTGCAGGCACAGCAATAGCATAAATCTGTGAGAAATGAATGAATGGTGATGGTAAGCGGGCTTTGTAATCAATCCCGTGGCAAACTACACCCCTTTTTTATCGTTTCAATTTTGGGAATGGTTGAGAGAATGAATAAATTGCCCTAAAAAGTGGACATTGTCTGTTTTTTTTCTTTCAAATTTTTAAAGAACTAAGCATTTTTGTTAAGCTCCACTAACCATGTCCTAGTAAAGGAACGCTCTGTTGTGAGTTGAACTTTATACGTAGTGTCTAGACTTGATAAATGCTGATTAGTCGTTAGAAAGTCACGTAACCACAGTTCAAACAAACATATGCCAGCAGGGTAAAAAATATCATCAGGGATCTCATAGTGAAGCTGTGGATTGTTTCTATAGTAAGACTTTTATTTTACTTAAAGTACATGAGCTCATGTTTTCTGAGATGCCTGATCTTTGAGGTGCAACTTCTGAAGTTATCAAGTTGAGATATATCAAAAAGAAGTGATTTTCCAAAATGGTGTCTGTTTTCTGGAGAGTAATCCCATGAGGACTTTGACCTTATCTGAGGTGGAGTACCAGCAATCACCTACAACTTTGTAAAAGATCTTAAGAGTCTTCTGGAAAGAGAAAGTTTGTCTTCTCCTGGACGTGACGCTTTTCTCGGACGTAACCAGGTGCTAACATCTCCTCCCTTGCTCTTTCAGTATCCATAACGGAGTAATAGCAGTGTTCCAGCGGAAGGGCCTCCCGGACCACGAGCTCTACAACCTCAATGAAGGAGTCAGGTGAGTAGCTCTGCTGGAGTTACCCAGAACGTTATCAGCCAGCTTGCACAGCAAGTGGAGTTTGCTAGCGTTCGTGCTCCCAAATTTCTGCAGCAATATTGTGGATTGCTTTCCTGGTGGGATGCGTTTCAGGCAGTAGTGCTGACTTGGCTTTCGTGGATAGTCATCATTGATGTGTGTCAACACATAGTCCTTTCCCTAGCTGCTAGGCCTAGCCCTGGGAAGCATCCCTAACATCTGTGGAAGCTGTAGAGCCTCCAAGCTGTGGCATGATGCCGAAAGAAGTCCTGGCTTCGGGTCCTTCATGTCTAGCTTCTCTTTCCATGCAGGCAGAATACGGCAGAGATGTTACACAGCTGTCTTGTCAGCACGATTATCTGGAAAACACAGCTTCAGGTTCCCATTTCTTCCTCAAACAGTGCTGAAACGGTGTTTTTAACAGAATAGAGAGTGAGGTATAAAATGGTGTATTTTTTTCTTAAAAAAAAAAAAAAAAAAAAAAAGATGGTAAAAAGTCATTTAAGTTAGAGATGCCGAGACTACTGAGAGCTACAGTGGTCTCTGGATTTACAGCATTTTAACAGTGCATATTATTACTGATTAAACCCCTCTTGCTGACAAGGCCAAAGGTTTCCTTGTCCTTTTGACCCCTTGTCCCAGCACTTGGAAGAATAGTGCCATGACAATTTGAAGAAGCACTCCAGAAGACACACAGCTTCATACATTCCCTAGCACCCTTCAGATAAGACTCTCAGTGATTTCATTTGCCTGCCACTTATTCCCACTGCAGCTGGGACCAGGTCTCCTGACAAAATCCATAGAATACCCAGAAAGCACCAGCCCAACCAGGTTCCTTTAGGTATAGGAATGTCTTCAGAGAAGTCCAAGCAAATGACATATGGCTTGTGAGCTCTTTCTTTTCCCTTCTCCCTTTCCCTTTTCTAAATTCAAACAAACTCATTCTTCAGCTGGGAGAAAATGACAGATACAAATGAAGAGCTTTTCTGGGGTGACTGTCAGTGAGTGTGATCCATCAATCACTTTGGGTTGGTTATTGGAATAATGGTCGATTGTTACTGCTGTAAGTGCAGTTTGGATTCTCCAGCTTTCTCTAATGGATGAGAAAGTGCCATGCTGGGCTGAGGCTAAAACCACAGCAGCTTTTCTGCTGCATAGGATTTTTTTCCTCTTACATCCAACTTAGCCCAAGCATCCTTCCCATTTACTACCAAACTCTGTCCTTCCTCCCAGTGACTGCATGGAGTTTGTTTCCAGAGCTCCCATGTGAGTATCCCGCTTGACGGTTATTCATACAAACAGTGAAAATGACAAAGAACAGAGAAAATGAGAAAGCTGCAAGTGGGCTAAGAGGACAGGGCAGACAGCTGGGAGATCTGTCGCAAGAGGAAACCACAACACTGGTATTTTTAAGCGTGTTTGTTCACACGTCCAGCTGCAGCTGCTGTTCAAAAGCTGCGTTCCCTCAGCCTGCTACGTTTTATGGCTGACCCCGGGCATTAACCTTTTTAGCACTCCTGACAATTTACAACTGAGGTCCTTTTTCCTCACTTGAATTCAAAACTTAAAGAAGAAATTACTGATTTCACAGCTATATGAGAAAAAGTATATATGTTTATATAAAAAAACCTCTGAGTTACTGCTGTTACTATATTATTCAAAGCAGTTTCTTTGGGTTAATATTATTATTTAATGCAAAAATATCAGATTCATAAATATGACTTGAAGTAGAAGACGTGCAAAAAAATCTGTATTTGCCCTCTGTTTTAGATGCACATTTTCAGCAGGTTCCTAGATAAAAAGAAACATTATACGTATTTTTTCCACGGAACAAAATTGGAGTGTGTAAATGTTCAGGTAAATAGCTGATACTGATAACGTTTTTTTTTCTTTACTGGATTGTAAAATAAGCTATTTTGTTTTATCTGTTTAACTGGAGCAGATTCTGGGATGGTTTTCATAACTAAACCCCGAATCTCTTAAATTGACCCACAGACTAAATACTAGTATTTCAGCAATAATATTATGTCTGCAATGCTTGTGCATCTTCCCTTTGCCTTATTAATGTCACATATATCCAACTACTGAGTCATGCATGTGCAAGCAAATACTTACATACGTGACTAGGTTTTCTGCACACAGATCTAGAGGCTTCTCACGCTGCAAGGGTTATTTGCTGAGAGATCAGGGGCTGGCAGCGTGTGCGCTGCCGTTTCCTTCTGCTTTCGTTTTGGCTGGCAGAAGTGCAGGTGCCTCTTCCTCTGCAAACGTGTGATCTGCTCTTCCGCCCTGTCCTCAAGGGGGACAGAAAATAAACGTGTGCTGTACAGGGTGTTGGTGCAATTCTTTTTGTTTTTTTGAGATCATTGTTTGCCCTGCAGGGTTAGGCTTGTAGGGGTAGGAATAGGGGGTTGGTTTGGTTGGTGGGTTGGTTGGTGTTGCTTTGATCCCATGATCTGTGAACTACCCCTCTCTACAATGCCTGTATCCATAGAAATGACAGAACCCCCAAGTGATTCCCCCTCATCTGAGGAAAAAAAAAAAAAAAAAAGATGCATTCTAATTGAAAGTTTTAATTTGGGTCCTCTTGCAGAGGAGAGATGTTAGGAGGTCCCAAAGCACAATGCACAGCACACACAGAGACAGAAGGGGGAAAAGGGCATTCGTGGGACTGGAAGAAGTTGTAACTAAAATGGCACACATATATCAAAAATGTAATAATCCACTGTGCTTGGCATTCATCACAGTATCTAAATGCTGCAGTACAGAGCAAAAAATACCCAGTCTCATTTACACCAGTGCTCCCTGGTGTTGTGTAGCTCTAGCATTAGAAAGTGGCCTTAAATTTGGGGTTACATGCAGCGTGGGAAGCCCTTCCACCAGTAAAAATGGGTATGTAATTTTCAGATTGCTCTCGCTGCTGAGTAACTGTGCTCAGGCTGAAGCTAATGGAGTGCAGCAAGGTGGTGAGAAGATATTCTGATAACAGAGATTGTCACCAGTGTTTGTCCAATATATAACTTCTCCTGAGCCTTCGCTGTGTAATTTAACTGGGGATTGGCCAAGAAGCTTATTATGGTTTGTTATGTTTTCCTTTTTAACAATGCAGCTAATTCAAAGCTAACTGAAAACCAAGGAAGAAAAAGAAGGATAGGGAGACCCAGAGGAAACAGGATGTCCTGTATTAAGACTAATACATATTTATAGCTGCCTCTCGAGTTTCAGGATATTGGCTTGATGCAGACAAAGCACATTTTATTGTCATTTCCTCTTTTGTATCAAGAGTTCAGTCTCAGTAAAACCACTTCATTTTGCTTTATAATCTAATAGCTAATAAAGTTAGTCAGATATGTGCAGTGCTGGGCTTTCCGTTATTATTTCTTGAATAATGCTTCAAGAGTTAATTTCAGAGTGAACCAAAGAGGCAGCAGCAGGAAGATGCCACCTTAATTTGTAAAGTCATTAAATAGACAATGAAGACCCCATACCAGTGGACAGCAGTGTCATAAGAGCACAAAGTAGCTGTCAGCAAAACTGGATGCACTTAAAACCTGGTTCCATATCTGAATAGGAATCTTCCCTTTGCTCTATGCAGCTTTTCACCTGGATTTCACCGCTGATACCCCTATATCTAGGGGAGGTTAGTTAGTAATCAGAATTATCCAGAACTGGGTAGCTGACATTACAACTAGTTTTAGTTAAAGGAAGTTAGGCAAGGATAGAAACGCAAGGAGTTGATTGGATCTATACTGAGAATTGTCCTAGTGGCCCCAGGGCCTCCCTGTTTCCCTAGAAATTAATGAAGGAAGCCTGAAGTGTCTGCATTATTAGGGATCCAGGGAGCAGGAGGGAGATGCCGATGGGTCTGCCGATGGGATGCCCGGGGAGATGCCGATGGGTCTGTGCTGCTGCGCGCTGCCGTGCAGCCCAGCGCAGGGAATTAGCTGCAGCCTGGCGCTCAGTTCCTGCAGAGCTGAGAAATGGGAACACGGGGGGCTCGTGGGTTGTCAGAGGGGCAGCTCAACAGCCTCGACTTCTGTTTCCTACTGCCAACGCTGGGAATAAGCAGGAGGCTCTGGAGTGCAGAAGGGAAAGCTGGTGTTTGGAATCACCTGCTGGAGGCAAAGGCGAATCTAGGCTTCAAAGAGGTCTTGGTCTGTGGAAAGGGCAGAAGCTTAAACAGAGTCTCAGAGTACAAAGTGTTGGTCAATATTCCTTTGTTTCATTTATTCATTTATTTTTGAAACAATGACACAAGAAGAGCGCCAGCATCAAATTGTATTGGTAAATGAATAAGGTACTGTATTTTGGCCTCATAAAAGGTGGCCTTTTTCTCCTTGCCCTGAATTGGCAGAAGATCTCGAGATGATGAACCTTGCAGTGTTGGAAACATCACGATCCTGTGGATTTTTTTCCTGGAAGCATAGGGACATGTTTGGCTTTGGAAACAAGGCATACCTTACTTCTTGCCAGTTAAAGAATATGATTGCTTATTATTTGAAGGATAAAACTTTCAGAGTTAGATGATCTCATACACCAATTATATGTTTTACATTGCTACACAGTTGATCACAGGGTTTGGTGGCCTAATCAAAGTGTATCTTAAATAGATTTTAAATAGATACATAGATGTATGCATTTTAAATATGGTTTTTTTTTTAAATAGATTTAGGTATAATAAAATGGATTCTGGATTTAGATTAAATAGTTTTTAAACATAATTTTCATAGCTTTTAAGTAGAATTTTAGCTTGTTTCCTGTGGTTACCTGAGATGATTCTAAAAAGACAGGTTTTGAAAAGAGCTCAATGCCAGATGTGCAAGTGTACAGAAAACCCAGCCCAGGCTGCATTTTTATAAGGCCTGAGCTCTCATTTAGTCACATAAACGATGACCTTGGTACAGAGAAGTGCTAAACATCTAACATCCAACATGGGAGAGACGACTGACCTACAACTCTTCAGCAGTGCAGTGAGTTTGTCCAGGTACAGTGTTGGAGCTTGGCCATCTGCTTGGATTCAGCTGCTGAATTGTTGAGATTTTCTTGCACGTGAGTTGCTGTGTGATTAGGGTTTTTTTTTTTTTGGTTTAGTGCAGAACACTAAATACAGAGCTAAACTCTTCAATTTCCATTTGCTTTTTCACTAAAACCATATGAAACTTCAGCTGGCTCGGATTGTGGCAAGGGTCAGGCCTGTGACAAAATTCACAAAATACCATCAAGTTTCGGGTTTCTCGGCGCATTTTGTCCCAGCTCTCACGTTTTGTAGGGCAGAGATGATTCCCCTGGGGGCTCATTTCAGAGGAGCTGGGTGCTCCTTGCTCCTGCGTCCCCACATATTGGCATCAGTGCAAAGAGCTCTGCCACGTCTGGAGCGTGAGGCACTGACCAAGTAGAACAACTGGGTGTTTGTGAGAAGGTTCTGTCTTTGTCCAATCTCCATTTCTGCTCAACTGAACCATCTCAAAGCAGGGCAGATAGGTTTTCCACTCATGGAAGTGCTGGCTGATGCTTAACCTATTTGTTATGCTTCTGGAGTCTCTACTCATATCCAGGTATTTTGCTGTCACTGACTCCCTCTTTTCCATGTGCTCCACCTTTATGATGATCTGTTGGTTACATAGGTCCTTTTCTTATTCCTCTTCATACAGGCAATTATTGAAAACAGAACTGGGATCCTTTTTCACCGAATATCTACAGGTAGGCATGTGCATTCTTTCATTCAGCTATTCATTTTTAATAATCTCCGAGCAGAATTGTTTCACCCAGTGTAAATGCTCATTTGAAGCCCTGTGAAATCAGTTGAAGATTTCCACTGTTTTTTCTGTGGTCTGTGTTAGGCCCTGTGTGTCATTTCTGGAGTGATTCAATTCGGATTTTCTACCTGTAGGTATGCATGTATATATGGATGCCTATAGTTAGATAATGAAAACTCAACCAGTGGAATAGATGTATGAAGCCAATGGGATTTTTTTTTTTTTAATGAGATTGCTGTCTTTTGATGTATTCCAGACATTTTCTTTTAGCTTTAATATTTAAGCTACTGAATAAAGCTGTTCAGTGCAGTATAGTAAATAGGAAAGCCATGCAATAATCAGCAAACATTGTCTATTAAAGTACAATATCCTTTCTACGCAGGTAAGACTGACTGTGTGCTGTGTGGGTCAGTCATCTGCAGGCTGTAAAGCCCTCTATATAGCTCAGGACAGGGGCTGTATTCTGCAAGTGTTAGGCAATTATATCATCCTTTCACAAGGGTCCCAAGGGATTTAAGTGTGATGGATGAGGGAGGAACAGCCGTTTGATGATTGCTTATTAAAATGTAAGACCCCTGTTTTTGAATGTTAAGGAAGAATGGATTGGTAAATGTGATGGCTACAGGGAAGTATAGGACTGAGTAAAGGCAGTTTATATTTTATTTACAGAATCAGCTGCTTACAAAAGGCATGGTGATCCTACGGGACAAGATCCGGTTTTATGAAGGTAATTTGGATTTTAGCATGGCTGTCTATGTCTGTCACAGGTGCAGAAGCCTTCTCAAGGCAGTGACACTGTTTTCAACCCATTCCTTGGATTATACGTTAATTATGTCAATTCATTCCTGCAATCTACAGTCCTGTCCTGCCTTAATGTTCCCATTGGCTTTCCTCAAGGAGACATGATTGCTTAGTGCAGCAGCTAGGGAATAAGGGAAAAATTACCTCCATTGGCTTTCTTCAGGGAGAGATGATTGCTTAGTGCAGCAGCAAGGAAATATAAGGAAAAAAAATGCCTCCAGCTTGGATGATCTCTATAGCTCCAATTATAGCCTTAAGGAAAGGTGAAAGAATAGAGTGAAATATCTTAATTAACAAAAACCTGAGCACTGCAATCCCCATTAGATGAAAAGTCTGGTTAAGTCCAGAATAATGCTGTGCTCATTGTTTTTAGAGTTATTCTGGATCCGTGCACTCATTAATGAGGCCAGCAAGTGGCTTGTTTCACTGCCAAGGCCCCATTTGTCAGTCTGCACCTTATGGAGGTGTCACTGTAAAGAAGTCAGCAACAAGAAGATTGCTTTTATATTCCAAGTGGCAAAGTCCAAATTGAAAAAGAAATAATACAGGGGTCGAAGTTGAGAGTATTAATCACTTTCTGCTTTTTTACTTGAATCTGCGCAAATCTAGAGAAGTGTGTTCATTAGAATTAGTCCAGACTGACAGAGTTATTGCTTGTCACTCAATATCTTCTTGCTCATGCACTCATTCCCCTGCTTGTTAGTGCCAGTGCTGCAAAAGACACTAAGCCAGGTTCATTTTTTCAGTGAGACTATCTAAACACAGGAAGAAAGTATTGCCCAAACGTGTTAAAGCGTAAGTAGAATTTTAATATGGGCAAATACATTCTGCTGGAGTCCCTTGCAGCGTTGCAATCACCCTCATTTCATGTCCTCTGTGACTGCACGGTGTTTAGATGTGCTATTAAATATACTATTTCATCCTAGATGTAGCTATGTGTTGTCAGCGAGCCAAAGGATGTCTGAATATTTTATAAGATTATTGTATGGGTAAATTATTTGAGGATCTTTAGGGAATCTGAGACGATTCTGAAGAAATGTAGCTTTCCTTTAGCTTCCAGGGCCACAGTTATAATTCTGCTTAGTCTAAATGTACTGTTTTAGCACTAGCCTGGAGACAGCCATTCCCCTTAGTTACAGCTATCTGTAAATCTTAAATGTGACCTTTCCTTACTGACAGTACAGCTGATTCGATCAAGACGGTACTGTGGGACCCACATTTTCTCATGAAAAGAAAATAGCCCTGAACACAGCAAAAAAGAGCCCCCGTTTCACATTCCAAGTACTCAAACGCTTCTAAGCTGAACACAGAGTTCCTCAATTATATAAAATAACAGCTTGGAGAGCACAAGGGGAACAGAGCTGCAAGGACTGCAAGGCCTTCACAGCTGCTTCACAAATCACAAAGGAAGTTGTCTTTAAGTGTCATATTGACAAATTAACTCCAGAAAACCCCTACATTCCTATCCTCTTTTCTTCTATTTTTACCAGCTTGAAAATCAAAATACTACCTCTGATATTTGAAATCAAAGCTGACAAGAAAAACTGAAATGTCAGGCCACTCTCAAATATAGGAGCATGTTTAGCACAAAATAAAGTTTCAGCAAGCTGTTGAAGTTTATTTTGGTTTTGAATTCAGTGTATCCTCTTCTGGCCTCGCCTTAAAATGTGGTCTGAAATGCTGGTGATGTGATGATTAAATTACACACGTATTTTCCAAGTGCTTTCTTGCTTGCAAGTGTCAACTCCCCAAAACTGGAACGTTTTAGAAGGATAGCTAATTGGGGATTTAAATTGAGGCTTCTCATAACATGGTTGATGGATATGGGTCCATCAGGCTGGAGGCAGGGCTTGCTGCCTGCAAAGGTGCCACCACTGCAGGGTTCCTCCTGGACTTGGTGGCCCCATGATTTGGACCTCCAAAATACTGCAGTAAAGCTGGGAACGTGGAAATCCTGGGAATTCCTCTCCAAGCAGGAGTCCCCTCCTGGTGCTCTACTTGTGCTTCAATTAAATGAGCATTTAGATGTCCCCAGCTTCCTTGAATGCAATACTTACTTATGGTAAGTGTAGGGATCTTTGCCTGACAGTAAAACAAACCTATTCTTGACCAGACCCAGAAGTCACATTCCTCTGTGTGAAAGATGCTGATCATCTACAAACTCTGGGGATTTTTGCACAGCCCACAGCAATAGGCCTGCCTGGGAAAAAGCAGTTAACTGTGCAGCCTTTCTGAGCTGCTGCACAGAAATCCATCGCTTTACAAAACAAACTGCCCACAGGATGAGAGGAATGTGCTACAGTAAAGGCGTATTTATCCCAACAGGGCAATTTGACTTCATGCAATTCTTAGAGGAAAATTTCAGAAGGACCTAAATTCTAAGTGTTCAGCACCCACTTTTGGAGCCAAATGTGTTAAAAGGCTTGGTTTCCTTTTAACTTTAACTTACCTGTTACATTAACTGATGTATTTAACTCTCTTAAATTCTGCCCTCAAGCTTTAGACTAGCTAAAGTCCTTCTTGTAAGCAGGATTTCTGTCTTTGAAACACTTTTAGCACATTGACCATAAACGCAACAGTATTTATTATTATTACTGCTATTACTACTGCTAGGAAATTTTGGACACGGTATCCTGTTGTGTTTCAGTAGAACTAATTTGAGACAAAAAAAAAAAAAAAAAAAAAAAAAAAAAAAAAAAAAAAAAAAGAAGCTCACAACATATTTTTTAGTCCTGTATATGAATGTGTAAGAGAGGATCCCAGCCTGATGATGCAGAAGGCAACAGTCTTGGAGTAGGTGACAAGGCAGCAGCTGCAGTGTAGCTTGGTCATTCAGGTTTGTCTCTGAAAGCATTTAAAGCCGTGCCCTCAAGAGTGATTCAAGAGCTGCAGAACATGCCAAAGCTGGTGCTGCTTGTCATACAGGTAAAAAATGCAGCAAGATCAAGTACCCTGTAATAAAAGCTCAGTGCTTGACTGACTCTGGTTGTAATGCTGTCTTGCAGAGTCTGGTTCTGATGGTTTGCGTGCAAAACTAGGAAAACTGCTCCCTGGCAGGGACCTTAAGTACCAGCATAATACAAATATTAAGGTTAATATTTGTTTCTGATACTGTGCTGATCTTGACTCATGGATAATGAATTTGCTCCCTGATAAGCTATACTGCCTTATCAGAATGCCTCGTGTATTTATCTCCGTAATAGCAGCTGGGGGAGGCGGAGTGGAAATTTCCCCATCCACAGCCAGGTTAGGTGCATGGGGGCAGAAATCAGGGTGCCCAAGGCACCCAGGCCAGCTTGGGGGAGTGTGGGTGGGACTGCCACATTCAGCTCCTCAGCCCAAATTCCTCTCCCAAAGATCTGCAGCTCCCACATTTGCCTCTAAAAGACGCAAGTACTGAATGATCTGATATCCCAAAAGGAATACAAAACCCCTACTACCAAAAGTATCTGGTGAATGATTCATCGTTGTGAACAACTAGCAGATTTGCATCATTTCCTGTGTTTCTTAGTCTTTGCAGTTAGCTGACTACAACCTAAACTGATCACCAGTTTGTTCTATATTTTTGCAGGGCAGAAACTACTGGATACATTAGCTGAAACCTGGGATTTTTTCTTCAGTGATGTCCTGCCCATGCTTCAGGCTATTTTCTATCCTGTGCAGGTGAAAATTTACTCTGTTACTATCGAATCTTGAAAAACTGGAAGAAGCAGCTTTTCTGGTTCATCCACAGATTGATGCAATCTTTACCTGCCTCTGCCCGGGCCAGCTTCCCAGGGCTGCTGTTCTGCATAGTCATGTTATGGAAAGAAGTTAATTAAGGCAACCTGGCTCGAAAGTGCTTGGCTGAAAAAGATGAAGGGGAATTTTGGAAATAGGAGGAGTGAGCGGGGAGGATAGATAGATGGTCCTTATATCAAAGGGCCCAAGCTGAAAGAATAAAGAGAATATGAACAATACACTGAAATATGCACTCAGTGAAATAAGTGCAGCTGTGTTGACTTCAGCATATTTGGGGAAACTTTGTAAACCTTTTTGCATTTTTCCGAGTGAACTTTATGCCTAATTTGTTTGTCCGGTTGTTACCAATACTGTTTCCATCTGTAATTAATTGCAAACATGCAATCTTAATTCTGTGGCAAAGTTGTAGCTTTAGGGAAAAAAAATGATTCTAAACCAGAAGACATGTAAAGACATGGAGGACTGCATCGCCCAGTGACTTGTGTCGTATCGTTTAAAACAGTAGAAAGAGGATGACACTGAAAACCTATTAGAACCCCAGGCTGGATTTTTTATAAGTGCCACCTAATCTAAATTCAAGTCTACCTGATAATGTAGGTAGACTCTCAGCATGATTTCAAAGACACTTATCTGAATTAGAATTCCCTTAGAAGATTTTGGAAATTGCACCAAATACCTCTTTTTCACTGCCATGTTTCTGAGCCTTTGAAAATAATGCAGCCACATAAGACTTCTCATCTTTTAAGTGGAAATAATAGCTTGATTTTCAAGGGAGCCTGGAGGGAGTAAGCACCAAGCCCTATGTAATTTCAAATGGATCTGGATGCCTTATGTTCTAAGCATGGTTTGTGCTTATACGCTCTTGGAACTACCACTGACTACTGCTTTAAGCAGATTTGGGACCCTCTTCATTATACATAATTACTCTAAGAGAAAAGAAGTGGTGGGAGTATCAGAGAACTTTATTGTAAAGGAAGAGAAGTCAACATTAGGTGGATGCCAGGCCTTCCAGAAAGGTAAATATTTGGCTGGCAGCACTCAGAAATGCAGGCAAGAGTGTGCATTTACAGCCACATATATCCAAGGAATAAGTCCTGATCACAGCAACTGGAATAGTTTGACGCCTCCTCAGCAGACGTAAGGCAAGCGGTGTTAATCTCCACAGGCAGAGAACTAGCCTCATATTCTTCAGGGGAGACTTTTTTCAGTGAGAAGTGATTCTTACACTGCAAAAAGATGTCTTTGAAGATGTATAGGAAACTTCACCTCTCTTCTTGCCTTATGCGGAAATTTCCCAAACTCTGGAAGGAAGGAAGATTCTAGGCAGACTGCAGCTACGATTCCTAACACAATCTAAAGAGCAAATGCTCGGCCAGTGCTTAAAATAATGGAAATTTAACCCTATGGTTTTTTTTTTAAAAAAATCTGTTCATTTTACTGCTTTTGAAATACAAAACGTTCTTGCATATTCTGCACTCAGGTAAGGTTCCTCTTCAAGCCCCCACTGTCTTCATAGCTGAGATGAGTTTTTCTTGGCAAATACACACTTGGTCTTTGTCTGTAGCAGTCGGTATTGTCAAATAGAACAAATTCATGGTGAGTGTTTGTGGGTTGTTTTGTGTCCTTTATAATATTGCCTCTGCTTTGCACTCATGTTTGCCATTCTGGTAATCCTTTAGAAGGAGAGGAAAGAATTTTACCTTGGAATTTTGACACTCATTTTTGCACAGTTCATAATCCATTTTGTTGTGTCTCTCTTTCCAAGGGGAAGGAACCCTCAGTTCGGCAGCTGGCTCTTCTGCACTTCAGGAATATCATTACCCTCAATATTAAGTTGGACGATGCACTATCACGTTCCAGAGCCAGAGTTCCACCTTCTATTATCCAGATGCTGTTAATACTCCAGGTAAATTTGTTATTTTTTCTCAGGTGATTTTCTTTATCTGTCTTTCCCAACTGCATTGCTCAAATCTTCTAAAGTAGCTTCTGATATTGAGTCTCTTTTGAAAACTTCTCCCCAGAACACCAGCCATCCCATGCAATTAAATGTTGTCTCCATCATATCTAGAAAAAGGGTCTGTAGACTCCTAGATAATGTGCCTTAAGATCAAGGGGATTTGAGAATAAAGGCTATTTTTGCAATTACAGACTGCAAAATAGTGAGTTTTGCAAGAAGGCCGATCTTTGTGGTACTAGCATGACTTCCATTAAAAGTTTTGTGTTGCACCACTGGTGATTTGGGGCACAAAGATTCACAGCTGATGTAGGCAACAATGTGAATATGCGATTTGTGGTTGTATCATAATCATAGAATCAGAGATTGCTTAAGGTTGGAAGGGACCTCTAGAGATCATCTAGTCCAACCCCCTGCACACGCAGGGTCACCTAGAGCGCATCCTAGAGCTTAGGCTGCATCCAAGTGGGTTTGGAAGATCTCCAGAGAGGGAGACTCCACAACCGCTCTGTGCAGCCTGTTCCAGGACTCTGTCACCCTCACAGTGAAGAAATTTTAATTTTAATTTTGTTAAGAAATAACCATATTTTCAGCCACTATGACTAAATCGCATCAAAAATGTAGACATAAAAAGGTACAAGATCAGCTATTGATATTTTCTTTCAGTATTACACTGTTTAACAAGAAGCAAAAAGAGGAAATGCAGGAATAAAAGCACATTTAAGAAAATATTTTCTTAATTAAAGACAAGCATGAGTGTGTGATGAGGAGACGAGGGATGAAGCAGAGGGAGAGAGCCAGGACTGGAATTCTTAAGGCATGAGGAAAGCTGAGAGTTTCCTGAGTGGTCATCTTTTTATTGTTAGTATAAACAAACAGATTCAGAGCAAATAAAAGAATATAGTTTCTCACACTTGAAGTCACTTTGCTTATCCTCGTCGTGCAAAGTGGTACTGCATCTGGATCAGTTTTAGAAGACAGGATAATCTGAAGGCCAGTGATGAAAATGGAGCGAGGAATAAGATTATCTCCGCTGGATCAAGAAAGGATAGTTCAGCCTTGCTATCACAGTGCACATATGTTGGAGTGTATAATGGTGTGTTTAAGCTAGATTTCTCTGAAAAGATACTTAGGCAATTGCACTGCCTGCTTGCCCCCTTATCTGCCTCTCCCTAACCTCCCTCTGCCCAAATGCTTCTTGAAACTTGGCTGATTGTGGCGCAGCGACAGCTCTCTCCAAGATATTAAGTTCCTATGAGCTTCATGGAAATTAGTGTCTGGAGAGAGAAGAGGAGCCTCCGGGAGAAAATGGAGCAAGGTCTTAGCTGCATAATGAGACATCAAAGAATTCACATAATTGAGCTGTGAACGAAACTGTGCTAATAGACACCAGAGATTCCACATTAGAGAGCACCATCATGAATACCTTAATCGCAGGAAGATGGCCTGTCAGACCTCATCCCGTCTTGGAGACTTTGGCAATTTGCTTTTTGAAATCAGGCTTCAGAAGCATCACTGCTGACAGATCTCCCTAATTTTCTGGGGGTGGAGTTTTCTTGGCTTGTTTAAACTTTCTTTTCAAAAGAGTCTGCACTAGCTGTGATCAGGATCCTGCTTCCGGTGAATTAGATAGCCTCTTGATTTAGGAAATTCATAGGAGCTGTTGAGGAGTCACTTGCCAGGATCAGTTCCTACAGCAAGCAATTTCATGGCAAATCTGCTTTCTCCAGCAACTGGATGTGTTAATAAGGTAGATGCCAAATTAGAGTGTAAGGACAAATCCATTCTTGTTCCAAGGCTGCTGATGGAATAATAATAATAAAGTGGGAGGCAGCTTGACCTTGGGTGTTCATTTCTGCATGTGTTACGTGGGGAACCTGGTCCTCTTGGCAATAGCTCTGCCAAGCTTGAGGCTTAAAAGCTAGTGGAAGTTACAGTAAAGGGGCAGGAAATGGGCTGGGAATGAGCCAGTTACATGCTTAGTAGTGTTAGTCAATTAACTTGATTTCATAGCTAAGTCTTTCTCCCAAATTTAAATGTCAGGCTAAGCAAAGGCAAAAATTATACATTTGTGGCGTAATAATGGAATTTCCTTGGGATTAAGCCAGTGTGTGAATAGGGCTGGAGCTGAGAGAGCAACTCAGCTGTCCAGAAATGCGTGATGACCTTGTGCATGTGGGTTTCCTGCACTGAGAGAAGAGGTCTTGGTGTGGGCACTGTCTAATCCTGTTTCCATCCACCGTGGATATCTCTTCCATAGCGAGCTCAGTGACACTGCAGTGGCTTCCCATGACCTGAAGGTGAGTCTAGTCATGTTGATCCTTGAGGAAGTGTTGGTCCTGATGGCTGCATGCGGCGGTTGCATCACTCCAATGCAGTCATCTGGTTCCAGGCAGCAGCTGGAACTTCAGCTGAAGGTCACATACTGCTGTGCACCAGTCTATCCTGTTAGGCTGGATTAAAGAAGCAATGGGTTTTGTAACTAACTCAGGGTACAAGTGGTATAATCATATATTAGCTTGTCCTGGTGTAGAGGTAGAACTCTGTTTGTTGGGAGAAGATGCTTTTCTTATGGAGGAGAAGGGGGCTTATAAGGAGAAAGAGGAGACAGAAGCTGTAACAATCCTTGAACTTTATTCAGGAGGTAGGTGCTGATCCAGCCAAGCACATTTTACCTGAGCATGGGCAGTTGAATTGGTTTCAGCAAAATTCCAGTATAATTTCATTGCCTTGTGTCGCAGCACAGAGCCAGTGCATGTTACTCGTGTGTTGCTTGCTCAGGGGGCTGCCCTGTGCCAGAGGGAAGCCCCACAAGGAGAATAAAAGAGCCCCTGCTGAAGAGCTCCAGAATAAAATGGAGCCTGGAATGACGTTGATCCCCAGACTTAGTTGTCTGGGTGATATTTTTTCCTTCTTTGCATCAGCTCTTTCGTCCTCTCCTCTGTACACTGCTTGCTGGAAGGGTCCTTACCAGGTATTTAAGACCCTTGCCCAGGACGTGGCGATGCAGCTGGGGCAGAAGGGGCCACCCACCTGATGTGCCTCACGGTTTGCCCACAGAGCCAGATTCCTCCGCTTCATTGTGTTGAAGACATCAAAGGTAAAACAGGCAGAGCAGGGAAAACTCCTGTCTCCTCTCTGCACTCCCTCTTTGAAGGAAAGAAGAACGTGCATTTCTGCAACAAAGCTATTACAGCTATTGTAGTGGCTGACTGTGTAGCTGAAGCTGGGTTGTAAGGTACCCTCCACTTAAAGGAATAGAAATTAATCCTCCAGTTAATTAGTGCACTCAGCTTCTCCAGTCCAGTAGATTCACTTCGGGATATAACCTGGTCCTGGCTGTGATCCTGGCTGTTGATATATCCTGGTAACCTGGATATATCCAGGGATTTAACCTGGTCTGGTTGTGACCAGGTGGGCTGTTGCCCCAGGGTGGATGGAAAGAGCAATATCTCTTTGCACTTAAAGGGAGGTTAACCAGAAAGCTCAAGCTTTCTCTTGCCACCTGCCTGAAACGTTTGTCCTACATGGTTGCTCATAGACAGTATAGGATGCTCAGGATGCCTCCGAAACGCTCATATGCCTTGCAGGGCCTTAAAGAGCAAGGTTGTGAATGAGACAGGTAAAAGAAGAAGAACTAAAACTGCTTTTCAGCGCCAAAATATATGCAGGAGCTCGCGTATATGTTCTGTATTGTCAACAGTCTCTCCTCGGTGACCTTTCTCTTGGGCTGGAATTAGGAAACAGGAGAAAGAGGGATAAGCAAAATGAGAGATTAGAAAGGAGTTTTCTCCCTTGTGTTCTGTGAACCAAAGAGAGCAAAACTACCACCAGAGGGTAAATAAAATGTGACTAATTTCTCAAATCACATATTGTGAAAGAAGCCCTTTACCACTGAGACAGGAACATCTTATCTCCAGGTATCTTTCTGGAGGTCTGAGAAAGTCGGGACAGGAGAATAACAGGGTGTTTATCTACATCTCTTGCTTGGCAGCAGGATTATTGCAGTTCACAGAATCTCTGCGGGCGACCCGAGGTATTGGAGAAGCAGAGAAAAGCAAAGCACCGTCTCTGTCATGCTGAGGGATGAGGCCTCACTAAACACCAGCTCCGAAGAGAAAAATAAAACCTGTGGTTTCCTTTTCGGCTTCTCTGAGCTTCACCAGAGCTCCCTTGCCCGTTGTCTCTCTCTGTAAACGGAGACAAAAAAAGACAAAATGCACAGAACTGCCTGGTGGGCCCTGTTTGTTCTCTCTCCATGTCCCTGACTGCCTGTGTGACTCCTCTCACTTGAAAGGGGCGGAAAAAGTACAAAGAGCAGCTTGATGGCTCCGAACAAAACGCCTTGTGCTGTCGGGAGGCCGCGGGACTCTCGCTGCGGGGAGGCAGATTTTCCACGTCGCGCTGCGAAGCAAGTGGAGGTCTCCACACACTGGCAAGTGAGGCCAGTTTTCTGTGGCCAAAGGGTTTCACACTGGGCTAGTGCTTTTCTGAGGTAGCCTTGTGAAGGCTTTCGGACCTGGAGCGAGGATTGGGCCAAGTGGGGTGTGCGTGAGGATTCTGGGTGCTTTTCCTCTGGTCTTTACCATTTTAATCCCTAGTTTGGTAAGATGTGCAGGATTGGAAACCTAAAAATAACTGTATCATACTCTCTATATAAATATAAGTCACCATATGCAAAATCAGTGTTTACCCTGGATTGTGGAAGAATATATTTTCCTCTTTCCTTGCACATAGATGCTTTTCCTGTGCTGGGTGCATTAAATCAGGAGTCATGTAAGGTATCTTACAGCCAGGCTGGTGCCTGACGTGTAGTGAGGTTTCCTATATTAGTTTGTACTGGTGTACACGCAAAACTGAGAATCTGGGCTTTGAGATTGAATTTCAGAATATTCTGGATATAAAAAAAGATACTTGCTTCTAAGCAGTAGCCTCTGTCTCTCTCTCACTGGTTGTCTCTATCAGTAAGAGCAGCTTTCATAAATTGACACAGGTTTGTTACCCTACCATGAATTTGTACGGCTGTGACTTTTAGCAAGGCAGAGCATTCATTTTTTGAAGGAAAAGTTCCTCTTGGAAGAGAAACGTGACCCCTTTTTTTCCTAGTGAGGAGTATGCTTTCTATTATTGTGCCGGTTTCCTGGTGCCGAGAATCATTTCAGCATGGAATTATGAAGAAAATGCTGGAATTGCGTCACGTGGACCTTGGGATGAGCTCAGGCAGGTGGGGATGTGCTGAGAACCGGCCGGGGGCTTCAAAGCCGCGATGGCAGCAGGATCCCCCGTGCGATGGGGAGGAAGCAGCGAGGTCTCCACACACCCTGTGGCTCTGCTGCTGCTTCCCGTGCCCGGGAATATCGACCCTCCTTGATTATAGCCAAGGGGGGAAACCACTTCATGGGCTTCCCCCCCGCCCCTTAATGCTCTTAGCTCTGGTCCACGTGTCCTTATTTCAAGCCCCAACGCTTGTTTTCTGGAGGTGCAGAGAGCGGGCAGCAAGCAGGGTTGCTGGTAGGCTCGAGTGCAGGGGGCATTTTTGGCAGTAACTCAAACTCACCCCAGTTGTGGACCCGGCTCCTAACTGCAGCCCCTGAGTTGTTGCAGCTGATGTCAGCTAGGTGCATGTACAACCCGGGCTCAATCGAATTGTCCTAACAAAAACACATGCCCTTGGCCCTGAAATTTGCTTCCAATGACAAACCTGGGCTGTTAGAACCTGTGCAAAACCTTGCAGGTGGGAGAGAACCTTAACTGGTGAGAATAAAGAAGAGGTAGATGAATCAAGCCGGTGTTCGTGTGAATTACAGTGTCTCTACAGAGTTTACAATTACACCGGGGAAGAAGGAGGAGGTTTCTAACTAATTGCATTAGTCTCCACAGATGTCCTTTGTGGACCCATTTTGGCCCGTAGACTAAAACTGGCATAAAGATAGTATAGAAAATTGGAGCCTTGAAAACCTCTGAAGAGGAGATGTTCCCACGGCCCGCAGGTCCTTTGGGGCGCAGTGCTTTAATGCGCCCAGGCTCTCCTGAGGGAACGTGAGAAAGTTAATCCAAGCTACCTTTCAAAGAAGATTAATTAAGCCTCATTAAAGCCCTATATGGACACTCATCTGGAGAATTAAAGGGCTAAGAAGAGAAGCAAGTGTAAATTAGCTCTAATTCTGAACCAGAGGCCTAAGCACAATTTATCTAATCGGCTTTCTGCTCTCAAGGGAGTGAATATTATTGCTTTTTTCCTGAGTGTCCCTGGACTGACAAACGCGACCTTCCCGGGTGGACACTGGGCAAGCAGAGCGGCTCCCACCAGGAGATGCCAGAGGCACCTTCACCTTCCCCAGTCCTTCAGTGCTCCTTCCAACCCGTTTTGCTCTCCCTCTGGCCAGCCAGGAGAAACCCTGGAGTAGCTGCAAGCTCAGTGGTCACGCAGAGGGTGTCGGGAAGCTGGTGCTCGTGGGCAGCTCTCTCTGGTCTCAGTGTCCCCTCTCCTGCCTTGGGTTGTGTCCCCAAGCTGGGTCAAGGCCCAGCACTGCCCTGGTGCTGGCACTGACCAAGGCCCCTCCAGCTCTCTCTGCCCACAAGAGGTGTCCCCAGACTGTCGATGGTTTTCTGTAGAAAGGGATTAGAAGCGACTTTAACAGCTCTTTCTTTCCATCAAGAATGATGTATTTTTCTCCCGGGTTTTTGGGTTTGGGTTTCTTTCTCCTAACCATGCTACAGAACATTACTGGAGGGAGATTTTTCCATGTAATGTCTCCTGTTCTGTGGCTTTTCCCCAGAAGAGGCATTGAGAAGCAAAAGCGTGGTGAAAGATGAGCAAAATGCACCTAAGCCTGTCCCCCAGCTCCCCCGGTCCTGTTTTGCTGCTGTTACCCCCACTTCAGCATCCTCTTTCCCCTAGTTGAACCAGTATGGGATGGGGCTTGGAGGCAGCAGGGATGAGCGCAAAGGGAGAAGCAACCCCTCTTGCTGCTTGGCACAAATGGGATTTCTGAGCACCTGGAGGAGTTGGTTCTTGTTCCTCCTCCAAGGTTGCCTGCTCTCCAGGACAGCTGCAAGGAATTTCTGCCAAAGTAAAAGGCCAGGACAAGCCATGAATGGACTGAATGCGCCTCTCGGAGTCATCGTTTCTTGCCCGTTGCGTGGACGAGGTTAATAGGTGCTTGCTGGCAATTTCATGTCCTTACCCTTTGCTCTCTTGTAGCTGCAGAAACAACTGCATGACAGAGTGATACGCTACGCTTACCATGAAATTCATTAACTTGCCCCTACCCGATAATTAACAGCAGTTAAAAGGCAACCAGTTAATCATGTGACCAGGCAGCATTCAGATTACCGTCCCTATTTAGGTCATCATCTCCTCGTGAGTGTGATTTTATGGCAAGTAAGTACATTGGTGGTTTTAGTTACTCAAGTGTCTTTTAAGGCTAAGGGTAATGTGATCTTTGTGCCTGTATTGCACAGGTATCCTGTTGGACTCCAAGGAAAAGATAAACACCTCATTCCTCCTGTATCATTCATGAGCCTTTATCATGGTTTTATTGTTTAGCTGAAGAGAGGAAGCCTTTGAGAAACAGTGGGATATTTCCATTTCTGACGTGTCTGAGTCACACCAGGACAGATGTTCAGGCAGTATGAAGCTAGTGCAGCTCTGTTGAAGCTGGAGGAGGAATTAGGCTCATAGTTTTTTCTCAAAAGTTCTCAAATATGATTGTATATTCAACAGTGTTCTTCACATTTGAATTGAAAACAAGCAGAAGTTTTTCCTCTGTGGAGGCGGCTGTGTAGATACCTAAATTAAATCAAGGATGAGTCAGCTTGGAAAAAGTTCTTTCCTTGTCAGTCGTGGGACCTTGCCTTCAACAGAGGCAGCTCAGGGTGTCCATTCCTGCTGCATGGATTCCCACTACATGTTGATCTGCTCCGGTTGGCTCAGTTCCTCATGGAGGATGAAGCTGCAGGGAGGATCCTGAAGGATGAATGTTTATTAATGACCTAAAAGGTGAATTTCTTGGTTGTGAAAGACCCCCTGCTGTGTCTTTATTAGCTGTCTGGCTGTTGAGCTTCGGCGGGAGCCCGACTAGCACATTCAAATCTCCAAATAACTTCCTTCCTTCTAATCATTTCATATCTTTTCCTTATCTTCCATCTTTGTCTTTTGCAACCCTGTGTATATAACCCATCGCTTAAAGAAAAATCATATACTGGATTCCTGCAGGTAAGAGGAAGGCTTTTCTTGCCCTAGTGTGTGTTCCTGTCTGAGGAGGAAAACCCTCTTGCTCTCTTTCTGCAGCCAAACCATTCTGAGAAACTCTCACCAACCTCATGCCAGCCGGGTCTGAGTGTTTTGTCTTCCTTATCTTTTGTCTCCGTCTCAGTGTCACCAGTGAAAGGAAGAGGGAGACAGAGCTGCTTCTCCCGCTGACACTGACGTGACTTGGCACTTGCTGAAGATGAAAGTGGCTGTGACTAAATCTTTATTTCTGAGGCAGTCGTGGGGATGCGAAGTGCTGGCTTTTGTCAGTGCTACCATGCAAACTCCTCAACCTCTTCCCCCCGCGAGCGCTGCTGGGGTGAGAAAGGAGATGCCTAGAGATGAGACCAGGCGTGGTTTAACCCTTCATATATTCTAGGCTTTGCCAACACGCTGGGTTTAGGCTAAGGTGATGGGAGGCAACACTGCCCCTATGAGCCCCTCATAGGGATACAGCTATGAAACGTCTGGCTGCATAAGTCTTTAACATACACAAAAAATGGACACGTAGCACGTATGAGAATGGCCTTCAGCAGCCCGTGTATCTTCATTAACACAACTGGGGTTGTTCTTACAACAGTAATTGTGATAAGAATTGAATCCTGTTATTCAATAACAGTAATTACCTGCCCTGTAAGTTTGCTCTGTGTACAATATGTGCTCTACACATTCGCTCTATATACCAGATAGAGAATCACAGAATCATTTTGGTTGGAAAAGCCCTTCAGGATCATGGAGTAAACCCATCCCCAGGCTGCCTGCTACTCCGTGTAGCTGCCTGCAAGCAGAGGAGCAAGCAGCTTTCTGGGAGGCTTGCTGAGCATGGCCCCCGTGGATCACTAGGAAACCCCCACTGGGCTGTGGGGTTTTCCTCAGAGAGGAAACTCTTCGCTTCCAACCTCTTCCCACATCCCAAGAGGCGCCTCCATCGCCTTTAAACCCGGCACCTTCGGAGATAAGCTGGAGATTACAGCCAGCAGCCCCATCCTTCTCTGCAGGATGAGCAAGGTCAGCATCGCACTTGCTCAACTCTTAGGTAGCAAAGATGCAACTGCAGAAGGAAAGTCCTTAAATCCATCCTCTTTCCTGTTCATGAGGATTCAGGAGGTAAGCTGGGTTTTTTTATTATTAGTTTTATCTCAAGAAACTAGTAATCGGGGCGTTTTTGTCCCCCTCCATCTCTGTGGTTAAATTCTGGAAACTAGTAATGCTGTCAGTTGCTGGCCATCTCCATCCCTGCAGTGAAACCATTTCTAGATTGTTTGTGCTTAAGGGCTATTGCAGGCTGTCATGCAGCAAGTTTTTGCATTGCTGCTGTCAGAAGCAGGCACAGTATTTTAGAAGAAATCCCACACTGTGTATGCCCTATTTCTTCTTTTTTTTTTCATGCACTTCTCCTATTATCAGCATTAGTGACAAAATGTTGAATTGTGCGAACTTTTGGCCTGATGCTCTGCAGCTGATTTTATACGCTGTATTTTCCTTGCTGTGAAGATTGCAAAGGCTGAGAAGAATCAGTTCTCAGTCCGATAACCCCGTGCATAAACAAAGGCCAGATGCTGCCCCAAAAATGCAATGGAGAAAGCTCCAGCTGTATAAAACTGAGGGCTTGGTCTTGCAGACGGAGTTCCCACATGGGCAAATGCCAGCGAGGGGCCCAGCGTCCTCGTGCACTTGAGACATCCTGATGTTGAGTGGGAGCCTTGCTGTGCTGCAGTGATCAGTAGTGATTCAGTGATGCTGTAACACATCTAAGGTGGAAAAGCTGCGGGATATTAAATGTGTGCATAGTTGGGATGCAGGTGCCCATGCAGAATGCAACCTGTTGCGCACCAAGGAAGGAGCCCTTGCTCCAGCACAGCAGGGAGAACCAGTGGCCCGTGGGTCTCCACTTCTTCCTCCTACCAATTCCCTGTGCCGCAGCGGGATTGCTGCTCGGCTGCTCAGGTTTTGCAAGGTGGGACCTGACTCTGTGTGAAATACCGGTTAATCTTGGCCTGCGAGGGCACCGTGCAGCCCGGCCCTTGCAAGCAAGGCCATCTCCTGGGCTCAACTGCAGGGCAGACCTTGCTGTCCCTGTGGTCACCAGCATCTGCACGCCCGTTCCGAGCCTCTGCCCGCAGCGGTGTCCAAATAACAGACATTTCACTGTAGATACGTGGGGTGTCTGCCTTGTGGTGGGCCCTGTGACTTTTAGTTTCAGGTTTTCCTGTGGGTGGTTGAGCAACTGTTAATATCCGGTCCTGGCCAGAGCAGTAGCACTGAGTGTGTGGCTCTGTCAGTCGTACTGACCCGTGCTCTGCCAGCAGTTAAGGAAAGAAGTGCATTTCTTAAAGCATTTGCCCTTCCTCTGAGGAATCTGCTGCCTTTAAGCAGAGAAAAAAAGCCAGTAATATTTCTCAGTCCTTTTCCAGTGTGGTTAAGACAGGGCACCCCTCAAGCCCAGGACGTGTCTGACCCTAGGAGCACCTTCCTGCAGTGACTTTCCTTTCGTGCAGCACTCAGGCAGGACCATCTCAGCAGGCAGCAGCTCCAGGCCTCTGTTGGGAGGCCGGATGGGGACCCAGCAGACCTAGACCAAGGATGTCCCAGCAGACCGGGTCTCCTTTTTTAGAGGTGCAATTACAGCTTATTGTGTGAGTGGCTTTTATTATTCAGTGGTAAAGAGGGAAGTGAAAGGCATCTGACTGAGAAGACCTTTCTGGATCTTACTAGTGGTGGATGTTACAAGTCAGAATGGAAAACTTTAAAGGACCTGTGACCTTTTCATGAATACTGAGAGAAAACATGAGTTTATTGTTGAGCAGTCAGCAGTAGCTTGGTGTTTAATAGTGGCTTATGCTTTTTTCACACGCACAAAAATGAGTGAGGACTAAGTATTTCAGACACAAATGAGTTGCCTGAGGCAACTTCCAGTTGTCCTGAACTGAAGCAGCCTTCAGTGAAGAGCAGTGTGGAAAATGAGCTCAGCAGAAGAGCTCACAGGACGGCCTGGGGTTCCCATGAGGCCTAGAAGGGACTCCTGGAGCTCAGGACTGATGTGAGGCGTCGGGGTAGAGCAGATGGCAAAGGGGAGAAGCAGAGGGAGGTGGAAAGTTAAAACAAAAGAAATCAAATACGCAAGAGCTGTGTCCAGGTGGAGATCCAGCTGCAGGGGAGTGAAGCATCAATGTGACGCATCAACAGAAAGTGCCCAAGAGAAGGAGGCAGCAAAAGGAACAGCCAGCTTATTTCTAGCAGCTTGGCTGAGTGAGACATCCTCTTCCCATGTGCCTGATTCCCAGAGGACGTCGAGGCTTTCGCTCCAGCCTTTTTCTCTCCAGGAATTGTGATTTATACGCTCGGTTCTGTTTTCTGCCATCAGGAGGGTGATGCACGGCAAGATCTGTAGGGTGAGAGGCCTAAGCAGTGCGCTGAACCTCCTGCCTTTCCAGCCCATTGCAGCTTTCACAAGCCAGGCCTTTCCCGCAAGATCTTCTGCATCTGCTTACGGGAACGTGGGAAGACCAAACCTCGGTGTCCTGTTCCAGTCTGGCTCTCTAATATTAGAGACATACCAGACTAGCAGCAGCCTAAGCAGCCTGTCAGGGCTGTGTCTTTCTTTTATTTTTTTTTGCAGATTGCTTCATGTCTGGGTTTTGTTACAGGAGCCTAAGTGGTCAGCATGAGGTGGGAAGTGGATGATTAATTCCTGAGACAGCCTGAACACCTCCCTGATGGGCTGAAGATGACGCGGTGGCGTCTGTGGTCATTAGGATGTTCGCTGAGGACTGACGTATTTCCATAGTGCTTGCTTTCTGGCAGTGCTTTTAAGCAGGCTTGTAAGCAAAAAGGAAAGGATTTCAGTTATTGTGATGAAGAAGTAACGTGTGCCTAGATGCCCCCCTAGCAGGGGCAGAGCGTGTAAATGTAATCTGTACATTTGCAAATCTGTGCAATGTGAGTGTAAATGTGTTATCTGTAGATGTTAATCTGAGGCAGGTTTTCAGGTTACATTTAGGAAGGATTCTTCAGTGGACGTTTTAGGAGCACCGTGAGGCTTGGAGAATTGCTATAAATTTTAAAAGGAGCCCGTGGGCTTCTGTGGCTCCCTTGCTGTTCTTCTGAATGTGCCTGCTTATTAGCAGGGCCAAAAGGAGAAACTGCCACCCGTTCTTTCCCTTTTGATTTCATAGGAAGTCATTGAAAAAGGTCCTTCCTTTAAGACCCCAGCCAGGGTGGATGCAGGACAGGGCACCCAGGGTGATGGGACGACACGTTCCGACTCGTGAACTTTGCTCCCGAGCACGAGGGATGTTTCGCTGGGACAATGTACCTGAATGTCATGGCAGGGATTGCACAGTTACCTTCTAGTTGAGAGGGCAGTAACATCCAACACCTAAGTCAATAACCTGCAATCTTCAGTGCCGTATGACCCTTCTGGGGACGTTTACGGGTGTGTATGTCCAAAGTAGGTGTGCACTGGGTCCTTTTAACGCTTTCAGATTGCGACATGCAATTCTCTTTCTCCAAATGATTTAATCAGAGGTAATGAAATAAGCAGCCTGGGTGCTGTGTTATATTCTGAAATATTTGTCTCTTTTCTTGATGCTGACTATGTCTTTTTCCATTTGCAAGAATTTCACCCCATCAGGACTCCAATTACCATTATCAGTGCCTTGAAGGATCCTAGGAATACAGCAGACTCCTGTCATGAGAAAAATTCACAGAATCACAGAATCTTTAAGGTTGGAAGGGACCTCTAGAGATCATCTAGTCCAACCTTCCTGCCCAA
>JAVCKT010021012.1:0-26566 GCA_032273925.1 Rhynchotus rufescens
ATATCATTTGGACTTTCCCTATAGACCCAGTTAAAGTACCCAAGTCTTCAATAAAAAGAAAAAAAAACCTCCCTAGGTCATTTTTAAATTGCCTCAAGAAAAGCCATGCTCCACTGGAAGGAAACTGCACCTTTCCCGGCCTCCTTCCAGATCAACAGCGTGAGTGCGGCTGCAGTCTCTCTCAACGTGCCCCTGGAAGCCAGCTCGGCTGCCTTGCTCCTTCCGACACTGCTCCCAGCCCTCTGGAGCAGCCCGGCCTTGGCCGCACTGATGCCACACAGAGACAAACCCAGTGCCTTGGAGCTCTCCCACTGCAAGCCCCTGGCATCTGCAGTAGCCCCAGGACCCCAGGCTGGTGGCAAAATGGGACCAGCAGGTCCCACTACAGCACACGGGCACGTGGTTGCTCAAGCGCTGCCGAGCCCTGCGTGAGGCAACAGGCTCTGTGCTGCTGCTCGGACAGCGGGAGACCTCCAGGGTCTCCACATCCCGGAGGACTTTGTGTTGTGGTCCACATGCCTCTGATAAGAGCTGGGCACCCAGCAGTCCCACATGCTCCCAGGGCAGATACAGGCCGTGCAGCGCTGAGAGGTGCTCATCAGTGGGAAGGTGCTGGAGAGCCTTCGACATCTGCCTTGCTGCTGTTGACCCACAGACTGGGAGATCGTGGCTCAGATCTGAGATATCACCTGCAGGTCCTCAGTCCCTGCGTTCCTCACGGGGCACGTCCCTGACAGCACCACCTCCCACGCACACAAGACTAGGGAGAGGGATTCACAGCTTGATGTGCTGGTGTCTCCACATCAGCTCTCTGGTTCCCACTTGTCCCTTCAGCAGCAGCCAGACCCGCTGTGCTGCCACAGCGCATGGAATGAGCCGGCATCCACTCCCTCCCACTGGGAAACATCGGCTTTCGGGAGCTCCGGCTGCCAGGCTACGTCCGGGCAAGCGCCAGGCTCTCCCGGCTCTCCTGAGCCCTACAGTAACATCCAAGGCAAGGCAACACATGAACGGAGCACCTCTCCCATCAAAGGATAAAACACCTCTGTTTCCTTTCCCCTCAAACAGGATGTTAAACAGCTCCCTGTTTCCCCCTAGCTCTCCTAAGTTTCTTTGCTTTCTCTTATCTCCAACCTGTCCACAGGGCAATGAGAGAGTGGCAGAATGACAGAAAGATAGTTCATGTGAAAGAAAATGCCTAGATATCCAAATCACTTGCTGCATCTCAAATTTGGGAAGAGGCACATTTTTGCATACGTTTTGGTCATTGCACCCATGGCACTGCTGCCTCAATTGGAGAGCAGTAGTTAACTTCTATCATCTGCCTCAAGACATCTCTGCCACTAACTTTGTATAAAAACCTGGGAAGTTTGTGAGCATATCTTTGTTCTTTTCTATTTCTTTTGCTTTGCTGGATCAGTAAGATAGTGTAGCCATGAGATTAGCTACCAAAAAGCTACATTTCCACCACTTGTACAGGGTTCCTGTAGCAGTACTATTAATCTCGATTCAATTGACTACTAAAACTCAAACTGAAATATAATCAAAGTTTGAATAAAGAAATAAAAGGTAAAATCACATAGGTAAGTTGGACTAAATCAACTGGGCCTGACATGACTCATTGTCAAGTATAGGGTGTTCAATCTCAGAGGCATCGGTGGCTACCTGTAATAACTTATAAAGGTGCATGAAAAGTCCAAGAGCCTGAAGACTAAAAAAGGAGGAAAGGAAGGATGGGAAATTGTGGATCAGCCAGCTTGATTCATTTGCTGGAAGAAATATTAAAACAAATAATTAATCTATTTGTAAATATCTGGAAGAAAACAGGGAGATAACTGACAACCAATATGTTCTTCTCCGAGAACAAATTGTGTCAAATCAAAATATTTTTCTTCTATGATTCAGTAACAGGGCTTTGAGTAGGAGGAAGCAGTAGGTGTTTGATATCTTGATTTTAGTAAGTAGCTTTGGTACTGCCCTACACCATGTTCTCATAAACAAGCTAGTTTCTTGGGTTACATTAGGCAGCAATACTACAAAATGAGGACAGAACAGGTGGAAATGGTGAACTCAGTGGGTTTTGGTGGCTGATTGTCAAAACTCAGGAACACGTCCCATGATAATCCAGAAAACATGACCTGGTATACTATCATTAAATTTCAGTAAAAACCTGGATGATGAAACAAAAAAGCATATGGCATCCAGCAAAGATAGGCTGCCTGTTGGAGGTTAAGGTGTTACCAAAAAAGCAAAGCAAAGTTCTAAAAAGAGAGATGGAATTCAGTAACAAGATGTGCATGATTCCACATATAAATAAGAATATGTTAGCTACTTGATTGCAATTAATCATATTATTAAAAAAAAACACTTCACTTTCCCCAAATACTGAAACAATTGATTGCTTTCCTTCTCTCCATAGTATTATACAATACCTATCTTGAACTTCCTCTCTTTAATGATATACTTTCAGAACTTTTCTTATATTTTCTTTCTTTTGCTAGCTACAGTATAATTTCCACCCAAAATGCTTGTATTATCATTTTAGTACAAAAACTCTCTATGATGACCCAGATCTCATTTCTGCATGTTTCCTTCTTACACTGAGATCAAAGAAGAGCTAGCAATTCAGGCACGGTGATCTTACATTCCTGTCTTCCTTTTGCACTAAGGTGGTATGTGCTTTTAGTATATAGCATTTCTTCAGCAAATTGCAAACTCTTGTTTTACTTATATACTCACTTTTTATTAGGCCATGCATTTCAGTAACTCACTTGGATGCAGAGACCTGTCTGGTTAATTGTAAGAACCCTTAAATCCACACAGGAGAAAAATACATCAGAAATCAGTTATTGAAATGGATGACCTTGAAATAGCATAGCTCCATAGCACAGATGGAGTTTACCAGATGTCTGATACTACAAAATCAAGAGATTTAAAAGAGTCAGGACTTCAGAGCTGTTTAAACTCCCGAAATTGCAGTCTAGGATGCAAATACTGCAAGTAAATTTAACCAAGCATACTACATGTGAATCCATGCTTTTGGTCTCCAGACTAGTTTACCCACCTTGTCTCTACAGGATGTACTTACCTGCAACGTAGGTATATCCTAAGGAAAGTGGAAGGTTTCCTGCTGATTTAAACAGAACACAGTTTCTTTCTTGTGTTGTCAGTAGAGATCTGCTGGCGCTCACCCTGCTAGCATTGGCTTTCCTTCAAGATGTTGTGTTCAGTAGCAACTGAAAATACACATAATATTAGTTCACTCTTGAACCCATTAGGTCAAAAGGGCAGTCCTTAAAAATATGCATATCATCTTTGAAATCTGCAGTGCTAAAAACACACAGGAACGTAAGGATTCTCCACATAGGTGGAGCCTATAAACAATAATGTTATTAGCAGTGAGTTTTGTACAGTAAGGTCCTGTCCTCACAGTTTCACAGATAAACATAAACTATTCTTGTCTGGCTAAAGGCTACTTGGGGACATGAATTCCCTCAAGCAGATACTTTTCCATGCCCACTCTTTTTTGTGCATCCTATCACCAAAATGCCACATTTCATTATAGACCCAAGATCTGCAATGACAGTTGCCCAAATTGTTGAAGCTTCCCTTCCTATTTTGGTCAACTTACTGGCCACGGCTGCTTGCTAAACATAACAGGGTCTATTTACTGCTAGTAAAGGACAAGCTAGTCTGTCTGTGTTTTCAAATGTCACTGTTTGCTGAAATCACTGCTATTGCTTCTTGAAACTCTGTTTTCTCAGCCTACAATGATTTGCCTCACTGCTGTCATTTCATTATGTAAGGGTTAGTGATGGGTGAACAGAAGCGGGTTCAACAGTTCATTTTTCTTTGAATATAAGAGAACTGAGATAGTAATAGAAAAAATGTTGTAAAATATGTCTTTCTTTTCTGTCTACCATCCTTCTTGTTTTTCCTTCCCCTTCTCTGGGCAACTTTTTGTTTGATAGTCCTCTCTCCACCACTTCCCATCACAACTCTTCTTGTCCTCAGGTTCTTCTCTTCGGTCCTGCGTTCTCATTACATCCATGTCGGGTCCATCTCTACATAAAATCAGCAATAAAGTCTTATCCCTTTCCATGTTCCTCCCACCAAGAAGTCCCTTCTCAGGACACAGGCTATTCTGAGGGTCTTCATAATGCTGGCTTCAGGATGGGCCCAATTTAAATTTGGTTAAAAAACAAAACCAAAAAAAAAAAAAAAAAAAAGAATTGCTGAAGATCAGAAATAAGCTTTTTAGACCTTAAACAATCATCCTCAACTACTTTTCCCCTATGTCCACACACCTCAGAAAACCCTATATTCTGAGTCAAATGCCCTGTATTCAGAACACTCTCTGTTAGGCCCCAGAAATATTTTTGGTTCAAAGGTGATGCTGGCAGACTACCCTAAATCCATCATATCTGAGATAGACTGTGGTGACCAGTGAGACTTATTGCCATGAAGAAGAAAAGCACTTGTTCAAAAAAGTGAGGTTAATCTATTTTGAAATTTCAGCCAAGGAATAGCATTGTTTTTCATATTTCTCCAACTTTCACTGCCAACCTATAGAACAAGTATCAGAGGATCACACTGGTAGATTTTGTATAAACATGTCATAAGACCCAGTTCCCATCACATGGAAGTTACAGGCTGAATAGACAAAGAAATATTATTACCCCATTTGCAGACAAGGCATTCAAGCACAGACAAGCTAAGGAAAATCCCTGAGGATATGCAGGAAGCCATTATCAGTGACGTGATCCATATTGGGGAATAAACAACACAAGCCCTCTAATTGCTCCTTCTCCAGACCCTCTGTATCTTCCCTTAAATCAGCCTGTTAATTCACCATCAGCAGCACTACAGCTGAAGTGGCTATGGAAGTATATTTTCTTTTTGTTCTTGATATTTATGCACCTGAGAACTAGGGACTGAAGTCCCTAGTTAGACTGGTAAGAACAACATAGCTGCTGTAAGAATTAATTAATTTGAAAAATACTACCTTTCAAAACAAAACAATCAAAAAATATTACACATTGATGGTATTTTTATGTTCTTAAAAAAGGAGTATCAGAATCTATCTGAAAAATGAAGGTGTACCTAGTGAATGAAGAGTGGGAAAATTAAGGGGAAAAAAACAGGTCAGCTTGATAGCGAGTGCACGATAATCAGAGATTTTTACAAAAAGAAAAATCTTTTCAGATATTTCCATGACATGTTGCTACCATTTGAAATGCAGTGCCTTCTGGTGCTGTCTCAGAATATCTGGCAGAACATGCTGTATGTAATCAGAGGCTATTTTTTTCAACATACGCTTTTTTTTAATTCTGTCTTCTCTGGTAAGGATAGTGCAAGACGAATGTTCAACTTGCTAAAAAATTTCCTTCAAAATAATTGAACAAAGACATTCCTGGGATTTTGTGTTGATAGTGTCTCCCATTCATTTTTAAAATTCACCATAACAGTAAAGTATTTAAGATGCCTTGGATCACTATCAAATCTTCTGCTAAGGGAATAAATATCAACAAAAATAATGAATAATAATAAAAAAAATAATGGAACAAATAAAAATATTCAATCAATAAACCTACCATCTTTTTGTTAGTTATCTGGAATAGACAGCTTAAATGAAGAACTTCACATTACAAACTAGGAAGGTACCGAATTGTCAGCATCGACCACTCTGAATTCACTAGTTTTTCATGTGCTTAAAATGATGCGTTCCTTAGCTACCTCATTGAATTGGGATGCTAATCAATAATATTCCTGCAAACTCTTACCAGATTAAGTAGCTTCTTGGTTCTCCGGGGAGAACTTGTGTGTGAACATTTTCCAAAAGCATATGAAAAACAAGTGCCTGATTTTGATCTGCCATACTTTAAAAAGCACAGGAGAAAAAGGAAAGGGGTGAAAATGAAAATCAACAGAGACAATGTGAAATAGCACATTCAGGGGTGATAAGACTGGTTGTAAAATATCTCACGCTGAGGTCTCCACATCTTCCCTGGCCCTGGCAGAACTCACACAGGAAACTAGCGTTTTTGCACATTATCACAAAGGCAGAGAACGGCACCAAAACGCATAAATGACCTGCAGTTTAGCTGGGTGCTGGCATCAAGTGTACTGCATGAGATTTGCACCTCTTCAAAACAGCTTATGAGATAGAAGTAAATATTTGGGCACTTGTCTCCCCACAAATGAAAACATTAAGTTCTTGCTTGTGAACTGTCTGTTCACGAGGAATGCAGTCCAATAGGAGAGGATCAGGAGATTAAATTCAAACGTGCTGAGGTCTCTATAACTGCAATATATGCTGCTTTCTGCTTGGGATAAGATGCAGTGTGGCCCTCCACAGTGAGCAGCAGTGACAGCAGTTTGAAACTTGGCTTTCCTGATTGTGGGCTCCCTCCTGGGCAGAGGTGCCCAGGAAGCTACAAGCTGTTTTTCCATTTGCCACATTCAGGGACAGGAGCAAATCCTTGTCCCAGCCATCTTCTCTTATGTAAGGCTTTTCATGCATGAGCTTTTGGGTTCTGATTATATTCCTGCCTTACTCCCTGCTCCTGCTTGTTCCATTCCTGCCTATGTTCAAGGGACATCACAAACCAGTTGCCCAGGCCTCCTCCCGACACTGAGTTTGATCATTGGCCAAAGAGCAGCATCAAAGAGGGAGAAGTCTGGCAGATTCCTTCAGAGGGACTCAAGATGTCTGTGTTGTCTCTTCCTCCATCCTCCAACTTGGATAGTGACAGGATCATTTGAAGCAGGATCATTTTCAGCACTGCCTATGCTGTACAAGAGGCTGAAACCCCTCTGGACTGTTGGTCAATGAGAACATACCCAGACTACGACGTGCCTCAACTATGTGCACCCTTCCCACATGCTATAAAAGTGGGACATATGCTGTGAAAAGTGGGACATGTTTTTTCTTCTGACTGCAATATAACCAGGCCTGACTGACAGATTAGACACAAATATTTCCAGTGCAGTTCTGATGCCTCTGTGTCCTACACTGCTTCTGCTTCTGCATGGAAATAGCTGAGCTTTTCCATCTGGACCAGAAGAGCAAGGACTGTTTTCTTCAGCTGCTTTATGCCATTAGTCTGCAGCTTAAGAGTAGCTGGAGCACCCAAATGAACATCCAAATCTGACCATGTCTTCATTAATAGGGTGAAATGAGAGGCTGGGATGCAGTTTACTGTCAATAACTTCTCTTTGCCTCCTGAAAGAAGGTTATAGGTTTGCCTCCTACACCTACTACCTGCTCAGGGCACCTGAATCCACATCTCTTTTGCTCAAACATGGCTACTTTGACTTTGTATACGCTGGCTCTCGATGTCTCTTCTGATTTTTTGAGCATTCTGTCATGTGGCTGCGACTGCTGCCTCCATAACCCTCAGGAAACATCACAGGTTGAGGATTAAGTGTTTTGCTAGAGAAAAATGCAGCTGGGAAGCGGCTGTGCCATGCAGCTCAGGAAAGGCAGGGAGGGTGCGGGGACATTGGCTTGCTATTTCCTTCACTGATAGGCACACTGTGTCCAGAGCATGGATGTTCAAAGGAGGGCCTGACTTGGTGGTGTACTGCCACCTAAAGATTTGCTCAAGCATCTGTCTCCTGTTATAACATGGGGAACAGCTGCCACTTTATCTGCACGGTTCTTTCCTCAAATCTTCAAGAGCAGGGACACCTTGTGTTTTACATGATTCTTCTCATTATTAGTTGGCAACGTCCTAATTACTGCTGCAACATCATTTTATTGGAGCTCAAGCTTGCACCATGCCTGGCTCTTCTGAGAGGCCAAAAAGGATGATATTAATAAACAAACAAAAGGTAGAGAGCAGACAGGTGCTTCAGCAAGGGGTAACAAGAAGCTGAGCAAGAAAAGCACGGGGAGGGGAGGGGAAGGCTTTGAGATAGAGAAACTTAGGGGAAGACAAAGAATTGAGTGGCAAATGCTGTCAGCAATAAATATGAAGGGTGTGACACCTTTAGATCTTCATATAGCTTGAGGAACCCTTCAAAGTGCCACAGAACTCCCTGATATACTTCAGTCCGTGCCGGAGGATTTCCTGATGGTGGCTGGCTGACTCGACCACTTTGGAGGCTGGAGCATAGCGGGCACACATCTGCAACTGGTTTCGTTCTCTCCAGAAAGAATTGAGTCTGCATGCATCAGAACTGCTCTGCAGCCCAAGCTGATGGGCAGTAAGTGGGGACAGCTGAGAGGATTTGCCTCAGAGCCACATCAGTGCCCCCAAACCAAACAGAATTTCTGTTCAGCCAACAGCCAGCACGCACCAAACAGGCAGGCTTTGCTGTTGCTGTCAGGGACCTGCAAACTAAGGACAAGACAGCGGTTTAGCCCTGCGACTGCACAGAAGGAGCAGGCTGTTGATTGCAACTTGGCACCAGATCAGCTCACAAGTACATCTCACGTCAAGCAATGCCAGGAGCATTAGGCATCCCCAGCGGGAGGAGGAGGAGGAGGCCTCAGCTGCGGCAGCGGGGATTGCTGGCTGGCCGAGGGCAGGGCAGCCTCCGTGGGGACAGCAAGCCGGGCTCGGCGAGCACAGCGGGGCAGGAGGCAGGCGCAGCTCGCTCCTGCAGCAGGACACGAGCATCGCGCTGCAGTCCTCACACGAGGCAGCCCAAAAGTGTTCGTGCCTCGCGTGGTGCTGATTGGCCTCCTGTTAGGAAAGACAATAGAGATCCATGTTAGTACTGGCATTAAGCTTCTTGTGCTTAGGCCTAAACTTATAAAGAGATTTTGGCTCCCAAATACTTTCCTCAAGCCACACCTTCCCATTTGCTGAAATGCTTCTCAGTTTGTTAAAAGCAAGATTGATTTCATGCTACATGTTTGACCAACTTTCTTCTCAATTCCAGCTTTCAGAAAAATAGTCATTCCTCATTCCACTGTAGGAAGTCATAAAAACAAATTTGCCATTCATTCATACCCTACAGGCTTTTTAGACTCTTGGCCTTTGTTGTTTGTTTTACTATTAAAAAAAAAAAAAGCTTTCTAGACAATTGGGCAATGAGGTGTTAATGTTTTTAGAGATGGGAGAAGGAGAGAGCATATTTTTCCACAAAGAAAGAGAACAAAGCGTAATGTAGACTAACTTTGATTTTGTACTTTGTTAACCTTTTAACATAGTCTACATCTGAATAGGGATTTATATGCTCCACTTCATTATTTCATGTCAGCCTGGATTTTGCAACATGAGAGGCTTAGTGCAAGGCCATTTGTCTCAGCCATTTGGGGATGGATTGTACAGTTATATTGATTATATCCATAAGCAGCTTGACTTTACTATTTTTGAGTTTTCATGTATAAAATAGATGCCTAGAAATAATAGGTATTTCTAAGTAATAAACACATAGTGTATGTACTCTTGCTGTGTACAGTGACAATACTTAACATTTATAATGAAGATTTATGGCTCTGCCATCTGATAACATCAGGGCAGGCTACAGGGACTAGACCAAGCCTTCCTCACATCAAATAGGTCTCTGCACAGACACAGCAGTTTGTGTGAAACCTATTCAATATAAGCAGTTTAGGACTCCTACCTGACTTGCAGTGTATGTAGTAACAAGTGTGATTTGTTGCAGGAGGTAAAACTCCCTGGATCCACCATGAAGGGCCATGCCTTGTGGACAGGAACTCCCAGCAGCAGCTCATAGCTTTGCAAAGAGGTCATCTCCTGGAGAGAGAGGAGAAAAAAAAAAGCCAACCGTCACAAAATAATTAATCTTGCATTCCATTTGAAATCTCTCCCACACAAATGGGGGAAGGTGTGTCATGATTCAGATCACTGCCAAAATAGCACAATGTGGCATTTCTTACTTTGTTTCCAGTGTGGCATTTCTTAGTTTAATTGTTTCAACACTTTTTTTTTTTTTTTAAGAATGCATTTGACTTAAGTTCTCAGCCTTGAGATACCATGGTGAACCTCACTAAACACAGTTTGCCTTCGCTGAAGGACTAGCAAGACCCCCAGTGCTTCAGAAGGAACAACACATTGCCACCTTCTCTGAGAAGACAAAATGCAAAAATATGCTGCACATCACTAACTGGACCACCTAGCATATCTGACATATCACGGTAAATATTCTTCTTTTTAACAGCCATTACATTATTGGGAGAAGTTATAAATAAGGACAGCAGGCCTTCAATCTCCAAATTTGACCTACTGATTTTCATTTCAAAGTTTCTTTTCCAAACTTGAATTAGTACTGTACTCTGAAAAAACATGGGCTGCTGCTCTAGTAGCCATTGAAATGTTGCTTTCACAGAAATTACATCTAAACAGTTCCACCAAAGCCTTTGTGGATAATTTACCCACTTCTTCATTCAACATTCCTTTTTCCCTAGAAATGTCAGAAATAGCTTCCTATCCTAGTAGCTACAAAACAAACTTACATATTAGCAATTTAGGTCAGGAAGCCCTTGTTTTATCTTCATGTATTCAGCATGTGCATGTCTCAAGTCATATTGGCTTTCTCAGTAATAAAAATGAAGCCAATGAATTCCTGATTAGACAACTACCTTCTTAAAAACACTGTAAACATTTGGAAAAAAAAAAGGAGGAGGGAGAGGGAGACAGAGAGAGGGAGACACACACACATATGAACAAACTATTGAGTTATCTACTGAGCAATTACCATATTAAAAGAAAAATAAAAAGTTGGTTGTAGAGAAAAAAAAGAGTAATAAGCTAAAGCTTCACAGATTTTGCCCTACTGAATGATAAACTTACTCCTACCATCTAACAATACATTCTATTTAGAGTAAGATAAACTTAATTTGATCCTGGTACTGGGTTCATAATCCCTAAGGAATTAGATGTGGAAAGAAAAACTAACAAGGAAGTTAGAAATCTAAGCAAGGTAAGCAAAGTACTCAGCAATTCACCCTCAGAGTGATATTTATCTCACCCTTGTTAAGTAATTAATGTAACACTGATTGAAAATGGTGAGGATTATACTGTAAAGTTAATAAGAAGCTATTATAAGTGAGCTATAAATTCTGACAGAAGAAAGGCCTCCTGAAATCCCTATAAAGTACACACACACACACACACACAAAAAGATAAATTTATCTTTTAAATGTACTAGTATTCTCTGGAAAACAGGCGGTAACTTCACAACAAAGAGCAGTAACTAATAAACAGAGGCAATTCCCTTTCACCTTTACACTGAAATACCTTCTATATTACACTACGAGCCGCAGGTCGCATGCAAAGGATTTGTCCAAGGCAACACAGCGTCACTTAGGACGTCCCCACATGTTATCTTAGTCATCAAAATGGAACTTGCACTGCTAGAGAAACACCAGGATCTTTCTTCAGCACTGCCATGGACTGGGTGAACTTTTTGGGGTAATATTCAGGCTTCCCTGTTACCATGAAACGTTTGGATGTATTGTGCTAGTAATAAAACAAGAATAATAAATACTGGTACCCAAAAAGAAAGTAAAATGACAATAATTAAATTTGTAATCACAATTGAGCAGCAACTGTTTTCAGAAATATACAGCTCACTTCAAAGTTACCAGCCAAAATACAGTCATAACTAACGAAACTTTAACCTGCGTTTACACTGCTCAGGGTCACAAAGGCCTATTAGTGTACTCAGGATCCTGACAAAAGCAGGCTGTCAGCAGCGTAACAAGACAGAAATACTGTATAGCTCACTAACTACAGTATCCATCTATAACATCGATATTTATTGAACATTTTTGAAGGTTAAGCCTAAGAAAAGTGAAGCACAAGTAGTAAAATTTAACACAAATAACCACACAGGGCAAAGCTTGTCTTTCAATTCCAGGCAGTGCTTGCCTAGAAGCTACTATTTGCATGGGTTACTAGTGATATTGGACTTGGTCCTTCTTTAAATAATACACATATCAAACATCAATAATAGAAATACCTTTCCCCAGTAGTTGAAACAGAAACAAATAGAATTAAACAACAACAACAACAGACATGGAATCAAGCCAGCAGACCTGTAATGACTCTGGACAAATAGGAAGACAGAGCTGCAGCCTGGGCTCGGCAGCCCTTCACTCCCACCGCACGCCCTGCAAGAGACAGCCACAGCTGAGCCCATGAACACGCCGAGATGAAGAATGGATTCACTCACACTGCATTTGCAGTGACACTAATTAACTCAATAAAAAGAAGCCCATGCTCACCCTAGATTCCGCATTTCTCTCTCCACCTACTTCTCATTCCTGTCTTCCTTACCACTGCTATTCTCTCTGTGGTGAAGGGTCACAGAGCCCAACACATCACATAACAGGCACGTGTTTCCTCACTTAAAATCTCAGAGATACCCACTACAAAATCTCAGTTCTGACTCAAGAGGGTTAGTGCTGCTTTCTCTGCATGGCCTCCCAAGCTCCTCGCAGCTCTTGCTGGCTTTGCTCTGGGCTGGTGACACTCGTGCTCTCATAGCAAGACAACTTTCTCTTCACGTTGCTTGGGAGTCCATTCATTTCCTTCAAAAACTCCTTTGCTGGCCTCATGGTACTGCAGCGTCTCTGTAAAGGAGGGGACACGCTGCACGCACTGCAGGGGGAAATCTGCTTTGTTCCCAAAATATTAAAGATAAGCAAGCAATATGACAGATTACAGATTGTAAATGAACCTATAAGGGAGCTTTGCTTAAGGGAGTTTTGCTCGTAGGTGTTTCTTAGGGGAGAAATACAAAAAGGTGTATCGTGCGTGGCTGAAATGCTTCACCTGACATAGTAAGGCCTGTACTGAATTAACTCACAAGTCAATCATATTTTTTAAAAGTTCACTAGAATTTTCTTGTTTTCTACTGAAGGGCCTTCTATCTATCTTTTGCAATTCACTCAAGATAATACGACTTGAGTGAATATGAGGTCCTATAAATCTACAGACAAATATATAATATTCCCTAATTACTATCAACCATTACTTCACTATTCATCATTTTTCGCATACTCTGAGAGATTGCTTGTCCTCATTTTAATCAGTTAACTCATCCCATGAGTCATAATCTGTATAAATGTCAAGTCAATACTTAATTCTGTTAAGGCTGAAATTGAAAACCTTATGTTATAAACCAAACTACATTTTACCGTCTGGGCTCCAAGTCAGGTGACATGAGGGAAAGCTCAGTGAATCAGGAGAAATTCCTGGAACATTTTGTAAGAGAGTGGTGATAAACTGAGCGCCCCACAAAATTCCATCTTGGGTAGGTTCCTGCCATCCTTTGCTAGAATATACTGTCCAAGGTTCACCGTTGTCTGCAGAGTCTTTTGGTAGAGATGTAAGCAATGTTCTGCATCCATTACTGGCCTGCATGGTGCTCAAAGGCTTAATGAATTGCTTGATACGTCTAGAATAGAATATTACCACTCACTTATTGGAGAAGTACCAGTCAGATTATCAAATAAATGATTCTCCCTCCCCTTTTTTTTTGGTTTTCCTCCTTGTTTTATAACTAAGATGACATTGCTTTTAACTGCAGGAAGTTTTCAGTAAACATTAAATATCCAGAGATCACAAACCAGAGACGTTAAGGGGGAACATATAAACCAGTTTCTTCTAGAAACTTCAAGTTTCAAAGCTGCAAGACCATTTTCATGTTTGAACATGAAGGGAGGAGGAAAAAAAAAAAAAGAAAAAAGAAAAAAGAAAAAGGTGGAGACATATATTCAAATGTTTGCTGGGAACTTATTCTTCCAGTATGGTGATTCATTTTCTTGGTGGTTCACATAAATGAAAGATGAAAGATTGAATTTACAGCAAAATTAGCTTCATAATATTAGTAAATGAGATTGTGCTGCTCTATATTTGTAGTCATCTTGGAACATGAGATTCAGTTGCCCTTTCAGGGACAGATCAATGAACAGATTAAGGGCAAGTCAAATGTTTTTCATAAAAAAATCCCTTTTTTTTTGACTAATATCATATTATTTATTTTAGAGATAATCAAGTTGAGGTACTGAAAACATGGTCTTCTAAACTGCTGTGGGCTCTGCATTTCCCCTGAAAGATTTGCTTACATATACAATGCAGGATGCTCCCTAAGAGGGACCTACTCATCATCTGAGAAACAAAACCTTTTATACCCAAATAGGGTATATATTCCACTAACGTCTTAGGGCTAATTTCCAAGCACTAGTGAGAAAAATGTAGACAGAAGCTTAAAGAAAAAGGAAAATTCTCATTTGAATACATACTATGGACAGTAAGTACAACTTCAAGTAGCATCACCACTCAGGACTGGTTACTGACCTCCCAGGAGAGTGTCCCTTCTGGGGACCACTCAACTGACCCACCAATGTCTGGGAAAAAAAGATTTTTTTTTTGTTTTTAATAGTATGTTTTAAACAAGAAACAAGAACATTAGAACAGATGCTTAGACTTTTAAAACACATTTTTAGGCTATCTCAACTACAACTTTTTAAAGTATAGCATGGATTTCAGAATTGAATGTTTGAATTCCCAAGTAGTCTTAAGGCAGGACTAAAACATTTCTGGCAAGATCACTTATCCTGAGCAATTAGGCATGATTTTTTATTCCCTCAAATACATACATATATATATATTTCCTCAAATATATATATTTTTATATATATATATATTTTAAAATTATTGTCTAAGAACAAAAGCAATCCCTCCCTCCTTTTTTACACATCACTTCCTCAGAGAGATAGGGTGGGGCTAAAACATTCTCATAACAAGAGAAGAGAGACCTGGAGCTACAATAGAAGGGGGACAAAAAGCCTTTTTTCTGTTACCTACACGGGCAAGACACAAGTCAATTCCCGGCTCTTTTCTGTATCTGAATGCACATCCCCCTAAGCTGCTGCAGAGACTGGGATATTACAAGCATTCCTGTATATCACAAACATCATTATGCTATTGTGGGATCTGGCAGCAAGCATAGACAGTTTGAAATCATAGCTCCCTCTCCTAAACAGGAGGATGGAGGTGTCTTTTTCCTACGATAGAATAGGATAGTCAGAATACTAACCCTTTAAGAGGAATTATAAGGACAGCTTAGGAAAGTGAGGAATGTTCCTCAACAGTCTTCTTCATTTTGCCATCCAACAACTGAAATACAAATTTACCCCAATCCAGTTGCTTCCAGTTCTCTTTCTCTGGAGAAAGAACGAAGTTCATTCAGGGATCGTCTATCGGAGCTGTGCAGGGAAAGCCCAGGCTGCGATCGCTGCTCTGCCAGGGAGAATGAGAGACTCCTGCTAGCCTGCTGCCGGAGCGCGGGTGACATAGCGAGCCCTCCTACAGACCCACACCGTCCTCCTGTCTTTCACAAAATGCTCGGTGAACTTTACAGCGCTGGGAGTTAAAGCATGCTACAGCACACGGGCTTCACTAATTACCAGAACAAGCTGGCATTAGCTCGCTTTTCCATTGGGAAGAAAGGCTCCTGTGTTAAGTTGGATAAAACTTCATTCAAAAAGTCTTCTCAGCATGGAACAAAGTGAAATGATTATCCTGCATTACGGACCTTCTTGCACACACATGTAGGTAGAAGATGGGCACAGAGCAGAGAAAAAGAAACAACATGAGCAATCATGGGGTGTAATCAAGAAAAACAACCAAGGGAGCAAAGAGAGAGGGTGGTGACTGTAAGAACATAGCATGACCACTGCTTGATTCATCTGCGCAGAGGAAAAGACAAATGATTTTCCAAGCAAACAAGATATATTCCCAGTAATATCCATTCTTGCACCACTTTCTCTTAAGTGAGTTTTTTTTTGCATATTCATGTAGCAGAAAGATAAATGTTACCGCAACAAAAAAGATATACACGTGATGCATGCATCACTCAGCAGCATCAAAAGACATGCAACACAAAGTCTTAAAAAGACACAAAAGAGTTTTTCTCCTTTGATTATCTTCTGTACTGTGACTTCTACCTTTGCTGCTTCAGTTCACTAATGGTGAGTCAGAAAGAAAACAGTGATTTTCAGAATCTATAAACACCAAAAACTCTCCATGAGCAAGCACAAAAGAATGAAGAACCACCGTTCACGTAGCACCCCAGACCTGCAAAGAAAGAATGAAATCCAACTTCCTCTCGTCTCCTACCTAAACAAAAATTAGACTGATATGCTGAAAGGAGCAAGCGTCAAAGGGATGGGCTACATGACCTAACAGACCTTTTGCATCTCTAACATCTGATTCAGTGCAAAGAATCCAGACCTGTGAATCATGACACTGAGCTGAATAAGCAGTTGCAAAGCCGGAGCCAAAAGGGGCCCCTTCCAGATCTCCAAACATTTCTCTCAGGCCCCATCGCATACCATAAGCGTGTAACGCGCAGGAAAGGATGATGTGTTCGAGACAGGGGAACGCAAACCAGCAGGCTCTCTGCCAGCCGCTGCATCCAACAGCATATTTCTCTACAGAGATAGCAGTCTTTGGGATTAAGACAGCAGCAACTGCGTGGGCAGCCGATGAAAAAGAATCCTCAACTCGGGCTCTGCAGGTAGGTGGAGGATCTGATTCACACGGTAATCATTTCTAATAGCCTGCAGTCATAAAGCCCAATACTTCCATCTCCTCAGATCTCACAAGCTAAGCAGTGTTAGTTGGATCAATATTTGCAGTGGAAGATCTCCAAGTCATACCAATGCACACAGGAAGTGATTCCGATGAGAACCCAACTCCTAGCCCGGATTCGGAGCCGAGCCAGAGCCTCCGGCTGAGGTGTGGAAGGAGCCACGCTGGCAAAGCCGCCCTTTTACACGGGACTGTGAGTGAAGCCCTGGCAATCTGTAGCTGGTCAAAGCACCAGATCCCTTTGCTGTGACTGGAGTTTCCTGAATCGCTGGGCAAAGTGCAGCCCTGGCAATCACGTTCGAACGCCTTGCTGCAGCAGCCGGGGCGGGAGACAGCACGGATCCCTCTGGCCAGCACCCAGCTCTGGGCCTTGTGTCTATGTCATGACCCAGTCCGGTCCAGGAGCACCGTGAGCCACAGTTCTAATTAACTTTACAAATTATTTAACAGCCTAAGACTGTTAACCTCTGTCTGAAATAACAGATTGATTTTAATTAAACCTAAGGATGTGCTTAAGGAATATGTTGTTTTTCTTGAACTGTATCTCCTGTTAAAAATAATGTGCCATTTGACAAGTTTGAAATAAGAACCTTCCACACGCTTCAGTCTATTTTCCCTATTTTTCAAATGACTGAAGAATTAAAGACTGACAAAATAAATACAAGCAAAACACAGTTGCTTTCTTGTTATTGAAACAAACAGTCATACATTATCATTGAAAAAAAAAAAAAAGAAAGAAAGAAAAAAAAGACTTCACCAGGACAAAGAGACTCCACGCTACAGCCAGCAGCAAAGATCCTATAATGAAATAAATCACATCATTCACAACTACAAGTGCTTTGGTTTAAATGCAAAAAAAAAAAAAAAAAAAAAAACACACAGGGAGAATAGGACTGTGTGTACTTGGATGAAACAGTACAATCTGTATCAGTGTACTGCACATGTCAACACTGCTCATACAATGAATAAAGAGGAAATGCAACACAGTCAAATATTTTTATTAATTTTCAGCAAAATAAACTTTAACTAAATTAATATACCTAGAGGTCTATGTGATGTATATATTATATATATATATATATATATATTCTACCAAAATGCTCCCCCATGAAAAAAGAAAATTCCACAGGGAAAAAAAAAATAGAACAAAGGCTTTAATTAAGGCTAGCAGGCCAATACTGTAGTAAAACTTAAGATGATTTGGGGTCAAGTAGGAGAAGATTCAGGTTTCTGAGCATCAAACTGATACTTCTGACCATTTTCATGCTCCCTCCCCAGACTTCCAACAGGATATTCCAATAACTTCTGAGTCTTACACCAATTTTAGCCAAATGTGGCAGAATGCCCAAGATGATCATTCCTTCAAGGAAACCCAGCAGGATGGAGGACAGCAACCCAAACAAGTAGCCATACCAGGAGGAAAACGGATGCAGCCCAGCAGAGAATCCAGGCCAGGAGAGGCAGCCAGCTGGCCCCGGGGCACAGCAGCGCTGACCTGCCCGTCAGCACATGCAGCTCTAGGGCAGCCCCCAGCGCCCGCTGCTGCGTGCCCACAGAATACGCACAGGCAACTAGGAAGTCAGGAAGTCCTGTAAAAGGAGAAGGAAAAGCAGCATGGACATGAACATGTGCTGGGGATACAGAACACACACACACACACACACACAGGAAAAACTTTTAGGACACAAGAGGTTTTTAACTGGAGAGATGCTATGGTGTTTCTCCATTAGTTTCGAGGCAAACACAACGTCAAAATTTGGAACCAGCATTAGTTTATTTTTGCATTAATGCTGCAAACATTAAACATGTCAATAAATATTTTTTAAACACTAGCCACATCTCTAGATAGCTCACAGACACATCCAGAAATAGTAGGTGTTAAAATAGCCCAGAAGAGCTTGTGAGAAAGTGGGGTCAGAATTGTCAAAAGATGAATTTACTTGACAAGACAGCTCTGCATGAAGTCTTGAAGAGCTGGGTAAATGCTGATGCCATAACATACTCAGGACAATATGCCATAAACAAATTCAGGAAGGCCCTTATTTTTCTCCAGATAAGCCCGATCACAAAGCAGAAAAGGCAAAAGCAACAAAACTTTACAGTCCTGCTGGGATATGAGGCCAGAGTCATTTGGATACCTTGGACCTAGTTCCTTTAAAATGTCAAGGTGCAAGCCAGAGGCCCTGCCCATCCATGTACCTTCTGAAACTGGCCTGAGGAAAGAGTTTAGGGATCCCACTGTCGGTGTGGTGAGAGCCTGGGAGACACAAGGACACACACACAGTTGTCTGTGCCCCCAGAACAACTCTACTTTTCCCCTTCTCCTTTGCCCTGGCAGAGACCCTTCACACAAGTGCTGAGGGTCCCCATGCAAGTATGAAGGAGAGCAGCACAGAGGCGTTTTGGTGGAGTAGGCACCATGTGCCACCCTTCATACCCACCCCTAGGCAGGGTAACCAGGGTCTAGATGTGGCTCTGGACAGCTTGAGGAGCAGGGAATAATAAAAACTCATTTTAAATCACTAATGCAGAGAGCTGTGATTAAAAGAATATATGGAGAACAGATCTGTTATGAAAGAGGCTGACAAAGACCATGAGAAATGCTGCTTCACAAAGTCATTCTTCACAGCAGCATCTCCTTTTATAGCACAGAAGAGATGTGTGGCTGCACTCAGGATACTCTAGCTGAAAGCCCAGAAGCAGGATAAGAACCAAAGTGTTTTTATGTCAACAGAAAGGTATACTTTTTTCTCCTTTCCCTTTTTCTCCCTTACACAAACACATTATGCACTGCCCAAAAAAAAAAAAAAAAAAAAAAATAAAAAAAGAGAGAGAGAGAAAATGAGAATGGAAATGGATCAGTTAAAGCCTCCAGGAAAGATAACCTTCAAAGGAAATTTAGCAGAAAATTGAAGAAAATAGAAGCTGAGATTTCTCTTGTACCTCATGGCTAGAGAAGTAGATAAGTAGGAGAAAACGCTGCAAGCACCATTGCTCTTTTTCCTCGTGACAAGAGAGAAAGCCTGAGATATATGAAATCAATTCCAAAGGGAAAAAGATAATAGGAAATTAGAAATACCAGGAATAGGTTTGAAGTCTACTGCTTCTGGATGCACATCATTGACACAGCCAAAAGAGAGAATCTGTGCAAGACAATTCACATAGTCAAAAGGGAGAATCCATGCGAGACAAACTTACTGTAGGAGAAGTCATCAACCAACTATTAGACTTTCAGGAACTTTGTTCCTGTGATTATAGGTGGGTAAACAGATAACTCTGTATACCATCCAACATTTCAAGCTTGAGGCATCCAAATATTGCTATGCTAATGCCCAGAAAACAATTCTGCCTTGTATCAACTTGTTGCCATCAGCATAAGGAAAGGAGAATCTGGGTTACAGGAAAAAACAGATAAAAATATCTAATAGTAATAGCTCAACTGGAAATTAACACCAACTCCGAGAAAAAAGCACTATATTCAGCAGAATACAAGCTAGCAGCTGGGTTGGCAGAGCTTCAGAGGACTCCCTGACTACACAGTCTCAATTCGGCAAGGGGAGAGAAACCAGCATTTTCTTTACAATTTCTGGGCTTAATTAATTTTCCTGCTACGGCAGTGTGTCCTCAATGTGGAAAATCTGGGTGAAGCGGGCAGAGAGAGGAAAGCGAGATTGCTTTCCTTAAACTGGGGGGAAGGAGGGCTTGGCAGAGGGCAGAAACCCGGCGCTGCCGGTGTGTGAAGGAGCAGCGTGCGAGCGTCACACCCCTGCCCCTGCCAGGGACCAGCCGCCCACCTCTGGGGAGCCCACTGAGCCCGCGGAGTTAGAGCTGAGCCCAGCAGCCCGAATCTTAACAAAGGGTAGCCATGGAAACCAGGCACCTCCCAGGAAAAAGCGCTTTTCTGGAACATCAAGGGACTTGCTGGTTGCACCTCATTTTCTCGCTCATGCACTTCCACTGTAAACAAGGAAAATGAAGCATTAGCGCTTTTAGGATGACATTTGCAGATGACCTGAATCCTTTACAACAGTCTTATCGCTGATAAGACACACATTTGGAGAGCAAGTGGACATCTTTCCAATTTTACAGTTTCCTTCCACCAGTGCCAGCCTATGAGCAGTGTTGGAAGCAATCTCACAAAACAAATAAATCTTTCAACAATAAGTTATAGATTAAAAGCCTAGGAGACTCCCTTGTGACCCAGGCAGAAATAAGAGCATTACAGAGAAGCCTCAAGGCTGGTGGTGCAGAAAGTTTAGTCACTGGAGACACGAGTTCATATTTGATGCATCAGCAGAGGTGAAATGGGCTTATGGTCCTCAGACACCTCAGGGATTTGCTCTTATTACAACACCTGCGCGGCAGCACTTTCCTGATGATCGGAGCCCGAGGACTGGAATAAAGGATGTGCAGGAGCAATGGAGGTTGCACAGCAGGGCTATGTGCAAACCTGCAGCCTGCACTTGCTTTGCCTCTATTATCAATGTACTATAATTTATTTATTTATTTTTAAAGTTTAAACCTATATTTTCCTTTGGGTTTAAATGCTAACTACACTTATGAGACCAGTAAAGCAATAAACCAAAATGGACTACAACTAAATCGGATCTGTAGAAGAGATGTATTTCCTCTTCATCTCTTTCAGAATCTGGCAACATGTCTGCATCCATTAGTACTCACTTTGAGAAGCACAAATACATTTTCCCATAGATATCCAGATTGATAGAAACAGCACAAGGACACATGTTGTAATGGATATCATGTATGTGAAGTGCATATGTGGGTAGTCCACTCAGCTGCCATCAAGGAGAAATAAGCTCCACAACGACTTGATTAGAAAACACTTGCCTTCTTTACTAAGCTGCTGCTTCCAATGATGCCTCACACAGTAAGAGAGAGGAAAAAAAAAATCCAGATTATTTTCTTAGTAGGCAGTCCTACACTGTGCCCTAGTGCAGGCCAAAGCAGCACAAAATAGGAAACAAAAAGCAAACAGCAGTACAGTCCCTCGAGCAGCAGCGGTCTCCCCTTTCATACACTCACCCAGCACAACTGCAGTCCCCAGAAGAGCTGGCCGTGTATCACACTCCACTGCTGCTCAGTGAGAGCAGCAGCTGCCAGGACCTCAGGTGCAAACATTAACCTGATAAAGTGGGAGTAATCTGATTTAAAGTGTAACACTTTCTCACAGTCAGTTGAAACTAAGAACACTGCCACAGGATTCACACTTTGTATAAGGCTTTGAATAAATAAGTCTGAGTCCACTTATATTAAAAACAGGGCAAAAATAAAGCTAACAACGTGGGTGGATAAATGGACTTTTCTCCTACTGTTTAATTTAGATTCAGTGTCAGCTAAGTCATTTTCATAATTTACAACCTCTGGCTTCTCCATAATTACCATGTTGTGAAATGAGCAAGAACAGGTAGTATATGCCCACGGGGAAGAATTACATCTAGTGACCCTGTAATGATCCAGGATGGGGAAGAAGCAATAAAAGAACTCACAGTATTCATTAATGAAAAAGATCAGTAAGAAGGGAGGAAGCTAGAGTTAATGAGTGTAGATAAGATTTAGACACACAAGCTGTAGGCAGAATTAGCCAGTGGTTTTATTCCAGCAACAGACTTAGCCATAAAGCATTTCATTAGAGATAATTATCTGAATCCTCATCATCATTCATCATCTGAAAAATCCCCAAGCTCTCCATCAGCAGAATACTGGACAGAAAATTATTTTAGAATACTCTACCTTTGAAATACAGTGTAAAGATATGTTGCTAGCTCTTAGACATGAAACATATTCTGCTAAAAGCTGATCTTAGCCTCAGCGAACTTAACGTTGCAGTTTCCATCTGTTTCTCCCCTGCACTGCTGAACTGATCTCTCTCTGTAGACCATCAAAATCCTCTTTCACTACTGTATTCTCTTTTTTTCCATCTGCTATTCCCTGGTTTCATTCTCAAATCCTTCGCAACTCAGGGGATAAGAACATGACATGATACTAGGTAAAGGGAAGACAAATACTAATTGAAGTTTAAGTTATATCCCTCTGGTACCTGGTCTCAATGGCACACCAGAGCAGGCAAACCTGGCTGGCACACGAGATACTTACCACCCCCCTCTCCACTAACCATTAGAGACAAATAAAGATGAGGCTCTAAACACAACTTTATGGGGACAAGAAGTTCATCTAATTAGAACATTCAGCTAAGGAACAATGAGGGGCACGTTTTGGTAAAGGCAGGTTTTCCCTTTTCCAGGACAGTTTTAACTAAATAGCCAGTGCCTCCGTACTTGAGTGTTTGCACCTGTGACTCATTGGTAGCCACAAAGACTTAGAAGCGTGTTCACAGTTGGATGTTGGGATACAGAATTAGGGAATAAGCTTTAGTCTGCTCCAGTATCATTAGAGAATGTCATGTTACATATATGTCAGCTCTATCCTGCCTACTTAACACCCTTACCTACGAGGATTGAGCATATATTTGCTCCTAGTGAATAATTACATTTGGTATCAAAATGTGTTGGTGAATTCTGCTAGAAAAGGCTATAATAGCTGTCATTTTCTTCCAAGTCCCACACCGAGCAACTACATTTCCCCATATCCACGAGGACTAGACAGCTATCAGTGATCTAAATTACTAGAAAATCGTAATTTATCCAGAAAACTAAGACTAATAAGGCTTTGCATTTAAAAGATTTTTTTTAACTAAAAGTAGTCTTACAATAGTTATGAACATTATTACCAGAAGATGACAGGTGGATGATTAGTGTTTTCACTGTGTATTAAAGCCCTTGGCTGATAACTAAGGGGCCACCTTTAGTTAACTTTAAAGCACATTCTTTTCTTATGTTCAGACATACCAATAGAAGCTAATAAATATCTCACACACTCATTTAATCTCTTATCAATCTGCTAGATGAAGAATTGCTAAGTCTTTTTTTCCTCCCCCCCCCCCGCCAAAATCCCATTAGAATTTAATAAATTCTTTCAGATGAAAGGTAATTTTGAATGATTCACCTGAACAAAATCCACATTTCCAAAATGCCATTGGGGTGAGGTCAGGCAGAGAATGAGTCTGCCAGGATAAATGACTGCATTTGTCTCCTGTCTGAATCCTTGACTTCAAGCAGAGAAAATACTTCCATAAGATTATTGGCTTGACAGAAATGGAAAAAGTGAATTGATTTTTAATTTTCAGCAAAAGTTTAAGGAATTTAGAAAAACAGGTTCTTTAAAGAAGCTTCAGATACAGAGTTTGTGCCATGTGCATGGCTAGGTGCACATGCCTGTGTTTTTACTGGTACAGGAGAATCAAGAACAACCATTCTCTTGTTTATATATGTCTATATTACATAGTCATGAATATAGAAGTAAACAGACAGCTCCTGTATTTCAAAATCCAACACAGTTCCTGGCAAATAACCCAGAATCCCCTTGGATGATGGCTCTAATGCAGTTAGTGTAGAAACAAGTCTAGAAACAGGCTTTTAAGACCCAAACCAAACACCAAGTCCACTTCAAATACTATCTTAAAACAAATCCAGCACATGTCCTTTGGAATTCAACCCTACATTAATTTTCAAATCTGCAGACAATCCCAAGGTCTGGCCCTAAGGATATCAGCTGAGGCCCTGGCTCCCATACGGTTGGTGACAAGTGCCACTCAACCACGGGAAATACGTCGCCCAAAGACACTACAAAGGGTGCATTACAAGAAAAATCATTTGAGATGGTCTTAAGAATAGTGTCCTTCCTTATGCTCTGAGGACACCACCTTTGCAGAAACAACTGAAATTGAGACGTTGGACTAGCCAGTGGGACATGAAGCACAACTTAAGCACAGGCCAAGCAGACAGCTGCTGCAGGGGCAGCCTGGCAGAGGAGCCTTAGCCCCACTGCATGCATGCCTGTCTCTCCTAGAGCCAAAACCAGGTCAGCTATCCCAGGCCTGCGTTGTGGTCACCCCCCAAGGAAAAAGCGGGTTCCTTGGCATGATAACTACTACTGGAGCTTGATAGTAACTGTTAGTTTCCTCTGTAAACACTGTCCATGGCCTCACACGCAGTAGAAGTTGCAGGACTTCCTGCCCAAGCTCCCCTTGTCCCTTCTCCCAGATCATTCGTTTTCTTCCCTCTCTCATGAGGGGTGACTGCTCAGCCTCGACCAGTCCCCAGCCTCTCGTGCTCCTGGCGGCACAACTAAGTTTTGTTTCTAAGAAGCTCTAATCTGGTCCTGACACCAGAAAGTTTCCTTGCCACTTCAGGACTAGCCCCCGGCCAAACAAATACCTACCTCATCTTCTATACCAGTGGATTGACAGATTAACTCCAAACCTAGCACAGAAGAACCACCACTTAATGCCAAGTTATGGCACCACTGGCACTGCAATACAACTTTGCATGAGGCTCTGCTTCCTTGTCTCTAAGCTGCAGAGCAGAAGTGATCATCAGTCAGTTACCCTTAGGCTTACATCTTCCTGCTTGCATCCCACACTGCATAAATTCTGCATGTAAAGAACACAGCAGCCATATCACTGAAACCAGGGCATTAACAGAACATCAGCAACGCAGATACCTTTTGCTCAGCCAGAGGAACCAGAATGAATCTCAGCCAGATGGATGAAGTGTCTGCAGCAGTCGGACACAAACACCCTGGCTGCCATTGGGCAAGGAACGCGACTCGTGTGGATTTTCATCAGTTACACAGAGCTCACCTACATAAATGGCACCAGCTCCACATACTTTCCAGATGACTGAACTGCATATCCTGAACCATAATGTTAGAGCTCTATTGCGTTTAAGATTGTCAGCAAAAGACATGAAAAGACAAGTAATACCTGGATCACTTACATCACCCAGGAAAGCTTCTATCACATGATACAGATCCTCTGCATAACACCATTCTGTTATCAATCACTGTCATTCTCATTTTCTGTAAATTAGCATTGCAGGAAAACTCTTTATAAGAAAGTAGTATCAGGAGTATAATATGCAGAATCCTTTCTTTAGCTGTTGCTCCATTTTAAAGTTCCCAATTAATTTGTGGCAATAGGCAATTTCAAGTTACTTTAAAAGCACTGATTCTTTGTTTTCCATGTGTTAAGTTAAAAAGCCAAACCTGGAACCAAAATAACTGTATTTAGTCAGCAGATATAAAATATTCAAGATCAACAAAGTATATATTCTCTGGTAGGATAGGGTAACATAAATAGCTAAGCACAGCACCATTAAGGGTTCCTGAAGAACTAAAGGACACTACTCTTTATTACATCCCATATAGTACTGTGGTAGAAGAGTGTAGCAGGGAGCATCACATAAAGCCAAAGACGTTATTCCCCAAAAGGGCTTGTTAGCATTTCATCAAGGATTAGCTAAATACTTTCATGAGATAAATTAACAGTTCACTGGGGTAAGATTCTGTTCCACTGCTCTTTCATTTTTCCATGTTTATGCCTCCCCGCCTCCCCATCTTCACTTGCACAAAGTGCATGTCAATTTGCAGATATTTCTTATAACAGCACAATCCATTCCTTTAGTACTCTCTAAATCAGCTTGCTTTTTACAACCATAAGTAAATGAAGCTTGATGATAGTATAGGTCCAGTATAATCTTATTTAAGCTTAATTAAATAAGATAAAGTCTTGGCATTCAGCTACTTACAGTCCTCCCATTTTTGTAGGCCAAATAAACTGTATTAATGTCAGTAATTCAATTGATTCAAATATGCTCCAGAGTACTTTCTGCACTCATGAGAAGAACTTAATACCATATTGGAAAACATAATTTTAGTAATAGCAAAAAAATCATTTAAATTGCTTGTACCCATGGTAAAAACAATTAGTGTTCTGAGAGCTTTGCATTTTGATGTTATTCATACATTCACACAGCTCTCAACATCTGTCACCTGTAATTAAAAATAATCCTATTATCCAATGTCTATGTGAAAAATATGACAACATGTTAGAACACTGGAGGGTATCT